>JAMKCH010039914.1:0-202434 GCA_023653785.1 Ophioderma brevispina
TGTTAAACGTCAGGGCAGACTTGCAAAAGAACTCCTAAGCAAGTTAGTGGAAAAAATAAATGGCACGCTAATAAACGCATATCGAGAAATTCGGTATCAACGAAACTAACGTAATAAAGCCCCAAATAGAACGGGTGCCATATTGGCTATAAAATTGAATTTATACGATCCGCACGTGCCAAAAAAGAAGCCGAATAAATCTACAGATAAAAATGAAACGAGTGTGTATGTGAATAATAAGAGATATAAAGGAAGATTTACATGCACCGAAAGGATGCCAAACATCCTTTTGCTCCTGCAGAAAAAGGATGCCTCTTGCAGAGTAATGATAAACCAAACCTGCTTCTTCAAGAGTCCTTGGAAAAGAGAGGATGATGGGAGGTAGGGACGTTGCCAGTTGGATTGAGGTTTAGTGTTGGGCGGTATTTCACTTTCAGTGTTAGATATAAGGAAGTATTGCATTCCGCGGGAAAGAATGCATTAGTAGTATTGCCACATTGGGTAAGTATCGAGTCCGAAATAAACAGTGCATTTTCTATACTGTAAGGTTTATGTAGTAATGGGCTTGTGCCATTATTCGTGGTCAAACTGAGCGTGCATGCATTGATTTTGGGCCAATGCACTCGAAGCTAAAAATATTCAGCCATTAACTTCTATAATTGAATTTAGGTTTTAGTTTCGACAATGATTTCTGAAAACAAATAACAGCAAAAACATATGTTTACACTGTAGTAATATATGTGAGGACACCTACTTTGAAAGGTAGCTAAATAAACTTTTAACTAAATCTCACTTCAAAAACATTGAAAAGTGAACAACCAGCATAATTTATCTCCTATAATGATCTTACAACTAAATTCATTTACGAAATATATTTTGAAAAATCTCACCTTAGTACTGTTCCTGGAGAGAATATCCTATCTAACATTCTTGATGAAATTGCTGTGAATAGAGGGAACATTGAAAAAAGATTACTCAGCTGAATAGCTGTCCCATACAACTGTTTAGCATTAGAAACTTGCAGAAAGATTTTAAAAACACACAAAGGCATCTCCACACACTTGTGTGACATACCAACTGTTGACACTATGTGTGTGTGTGCAGGGGGGTATAAACAAGGACATTTGTGTGCAAGCAGGCGGTGACGGTCATTGATGTTTCGTTACTAAAGTTGGGATTTAGAAGTTGCGACCTGTGTGCCGACATATCCGCTAAAATCAACTCATTTGGCCCAAGTTTACCTCATCAATTTCATTTTAATCTACCAAACAGACCTCTACACCTTTTGGCATATAGGTAGAAAACGCTATTTGGAGCAACTTTTCTCATCCAACAAAAGATATTGGATGAAGAAATTTTGAGGAAAAAAAATTTGAAATTGGAATATTTTAGGGATTTTTGTTTCAAATTGACTGTTGCCTTTCTCTCTTCAGCAGACCACAAGAAGTTGATTGCGTGGAAAGAGATTGATATTAGCATAGTGGATGTTTTGTTACAGAGATGGACAAGTATATTTAGCTCATCACCCATCGCCAAAGATCTTTGCCATTGGCACCAAGCCCGAGTCGGTGATGTTGTATACATAATTTGCATTCATATTCAACATCGTAAATAAAGCTACAAAACGATTATAAAATCTGAAATTAAAGGCCGGAGTCTGGACAGGAGAGGATTGCTGTACAGGTGCATTGTAATGCTGTTGCCAGGGAGCTGCTGCAGCACCTTGGCACTGCCATGACTGCATGTGCTGGTGATGCTGTGGGCGGGGGCTGTGGACATGCTATGCAAAAGGCTAGACTGGTCATCGTTCGTGAAATGCAATTGCCCAAATGCTTTGTGTATGATATGTGTTTTGAAATTGTCATACTATAGCATTTGGTTTATGGCTTTCACTGTTAGTCTACTGTTCAACCAGGCTGAATCAGCAACGCCATACACCATTGTACATCTCACTGTACTACTACAAGTGTAATGCTAAGTTCGGTACATGACAGCTTGGTCCAGGACACAGCCTGAGAAACGACCCACCCAACGTGGAATATCTTGTCACAGCAACCTCGGACTGAACTACTGTGGACTGTTGGATAGTCAGTCATGCATCATAGCCAGTCAAAACACCATATTCTTTTCAGAACTCAAAAGCTAAGAAAGGTGGGTGACCCGATCATTCATGGTCCGATTTTTCATGTAGGTTTCGGGAATGTCTTGTTTGGTCACCTGTGACGTCATTGACCACCTAACTCACTGACGGAATAAAGCTTGTTAACGGAATAAAGCACATGATGCGAAGGGTATGTTGGTCAACTCTGACATTACGGGGCAAAACAAGATATTGCCTTGGTTTCTCCCTCACATGGAATCGCATTGATCACCAAAAACATCAGATTACAAATTTTGAGTTAAATCAGCCCAGCCATTTGGATATTAGAAGCAAAATGTGTACTAAATTTAGAGAATAAAGGTATGATTTTGGGAACCGCTACTCTCTTTACGACAAATTGAAACCAAGGCGATACTATTATTTTAAGTGGAAGAATAATGGTGTGACTGGTGTCGCCGGTTTCAATTCGTCAAATTCAAAAGAGAGTACCGGTTCCCAAAATAATAATGGACATTTATAAAGCGGCAGACTCCGGCCCGAAGGTCGCTCACTGCACTGTTGCCTAATTATTATTATGCTGCAATCAGGAAATCGTCACAATCATTTCGCCTAAATCGTCAAAATCATACCTTTATTCTCATTCTTAAACAGCTTTATCATTTAAAGTGGCACTGGCACATTTTCACAAAATATGAAATATCTTCAATTTGGTCTCAAATGATAGTCTAGGCCATTGGAAGAATAGAGATACATTTTACACATAAAAATAACATACTCAAAAACAGATCGGGACGTTAATAAGAGGTTGAAGACATCCAGGTAATTTGTAGGCTAACTTTTAAGTTTTCCATAACTTTATTCAACAAATATGTATATTACATGAATATCATAGACTCATACTCATTGATATTAAAACCACAAAAGTCATAGACCGGACAAACAGGGTGCATGCCGTGGGAAACATGCATACGGGGTGCGTTTTCTTGTGTTAAACATCATTTCCATCGTCTGCTGAATTAATGTCGCTGGCGACATTAATTATAAAATCGTTCTGTTTACCCATAAGGACACTGATTTGGTCTTAATCATTTCAGGTGAGAGCTAATGTATATAAAAGCTTTACAACCATGCAGAAATATAAATTTTGAAAAATCTTGAGGGTGCACTATTTTTCAAATGTGCCAGTGTCTCTTTAAAGGCTGACTCAGAGATTTCGAAATATAATTATTTTGAGTAGAAATTAAAAATAGTCATCTAGAACTAAAGATAGTCACTTAAAATGTTCAATTCCAAAGTTAGAGATGCAGTTAACATTTATGCACAGTAACAGTGCCATAGGATACCGTGTATAACAAAAATTCCGGATCCAGAATTTTATAACAAAGTTGTGATTTTCTATATGAAGGACTTCGATTTGAGCTTAATTATTTCACACAATGATTAGTGTGTGGACAAGCATTATGTACATGCAAAAAACTGGATTTGTTTGTGTTATGACGTCTCGTAGACGTCAAAGGTCAGAAATACCTTTCAAACACAAATAAATGAGCCTTGTGCACAAGTGATCTGAATTTTATATAATAAAACAGATTTAATGATTTAATTATCAGTTTGGATCAAGAATTTGGTATGTCCAAAGCATGTACAATTCATATTTACACTTAACAATTCTAATCTTACTCAGAGTTCATTTATGTCTCCAACTAAAAGTAGCGTTGCAGTTCAACGATGATATGTCCTCACAGCGAAGACTCCAAAATGACAGCGCATAAGTTCACATGTATATCCATGGTATATTCCATGCGAATTTTCTGAGTCTTGAATTTGTCCAGCAGTTCAAGACGACGGGTTTTTTCCTCGATGACACTAATATTCTGCAATACAATCCAGGTATTCTACCACCATCAGTCTGTCGCTAATGTCCTCATTTAGGACCATGAACTGGAATCACCTTTTGATTCCAAAACAAAAGCTCTTTGGCTTAAAAGACGACAGCAAACAGTTTAATTAGCTTTTAAGCTCCGGCGGTCTCCAAAGTATTAAAATCCTGGCACTATGTATAACACAAATCTACCATTATTGTAGATTAAAACTAGCTATAACTATACTGTATAGCTCCAGAGCTCTGGTATAGCTCCTGATTACAACTGCTGGCAGATCTAACCTCTTGCAACTCTGCTTTATACCATCATTTCACAAAGTACCCAAGTCTTAAAATAGATATTACCACAGCATCATGCATAAACATAACCTTGCACTAGCTGACCAATTGGAATTCACATAAATTACATCATCTCAATTACATCACTTCACATTTATAACTTCATGGGGGGAATTCCCCGATCATGTAACATGTTTTGATCTTAAAGCATAAACAAGTTGACTCAGTTTCTAAATTACATCTTGGGGAATCCTCATTCACCTCTTGTGCAATCTATCTAACAGGTGCACCTTGCACAAACAACACTAGGGAATCCCCTGCTCTCTTTTTTTATCATAAACAAAGTACTTTTCCCGTGAGAAATCTTTTCTCAAATGAAAATCAAATTAATATTTTTAATCAGAAAAATGGAGGCTATATAACAGTTTGAAAATTGAGTGCGCCCTCATCAGGAAATCTCTGAGTCAGCCTGGTCATCTTTAACCCAATTTCGCGATACTTTACAACAAGAAAGGACTGCCACCACCCAGTGACAAAAATTGAACAACCCGTTGAATGCAACGTTCATATGCAACGAGACGCAATGTTGGCAGGCTCACGCGAACATAGCAAAACGCGGTATGACGCAAGCACTTCAACCTAAAAATAATATCAATACGCAGCACATACTACCTGGGTTCAATTGTCGAATTGAACCCGGGCATCAGCCAATGAAATTGCTTACATTTTCACAGCTGTTTAAGAATGGCCCATACATGTACATAAGAGTGTGTATGTGGTCAACCACATTTGTCCGCCAGGCAGGCTTCAAATTACCCAGGTGCACACATGCACAGGTGCATGTAGCTTTCTGTGCATGTAACTTTTGTATCATGCATGCATGTGTGCATGTAAATTTAAACTTTGTGACTTCATATTGCATTCACTATGCAATTTTAGCTTATTTCATAGAAAGTCATTGAATGCTGAAATTATAAAATTTGAGCCAACTGTCAATAGTCTAAATGTACCAGAGTCCGATATGAATAAAGGTTAGCAGTAGCACCAATCCATGTTTACATTAGCCTGTGCATGTAAATTTTTGAAGTTACATCACCGGTGCATGTAATTCTAAAATGGTAATTCGAAGCCTGACGCCAGGTAATTTATCAGCAATCAAGAAATTTTCTTGCTGATTTTTTCTGGTCAGACCACGGGAGATAAAAACTGATTGACACTGCATGCTGCTAATTGCTGTTGTGACCTAAAAAAAAAAAAAAAAAAAAATCTCTGGATTGACAAAAGCAAATAAGATGAAACAAACACCATTGGAAAGCCTGGTCTTTGTTCTTTAATATTATACCAAGTAAGAGTGATTTATTTTGAAATTTCATATTTAACCATTTTTTTTTCTGATTGTACCATTTTTTTTGAGACAGGCTGTAGTCTAAATGTACCAGAGTCCGATATGAATAAAGGTTAGCAGTAGCACCAATCCATGTTTACATTAGCCTGTGCATGTAAATTTTTGAAGTTACATCACCGGTGCATGTAATTCTAAAATGTTAATTCGAAGCCTGACGCCAGGTAATTTATCAGCAATCAAGAAATTTTCTTGCTGATTTTTTCTGGTCAGACCACGGGAGATAAAAACTGATTGACACTGCATGCTGCTAATTGCTGTTGTGACCTGTTCCCCTCAGGAGGCCCATAAAGCCGGTGGGACTTTATCGCTTTCCCGTGGCATGAAATTTTAGTACACGTCCCACCAGCAATAACAAGCAAGCATTCTGCTAATTGCTGGTCGTACGTCTAGAGCTAAGAATGTTTTGCTTGTTACTGGTGGTCGTCCATGTTGTTGGGTGGAGTGTGTGATGATGTGTTACGGTTAATACATTTGAATAAAAATAGTGTAGGCTCTATACTCTATTCACCTTTTATGGAGGTTGCAATTTTTAAATCACAAACTGAGTTCTAATTACAAGGTTCTAACTGACATTTTGGATTTTTGTGAGATAATAACATTTTTGAAATGTAAATTTGCTAAGGTTTAAAATTATAATTTGTTTAGTTTTAAAGTCCCACTTCTGGTAAAATTTCTTTTGTTTTCTATTGTTTTTTGTAAACTTAAAACGTCCATATCTCAAAATGACGAATTAGAAGCTTGTAATTCTCAACTCAATAATGTAATTAAAGGTCAAGAACTCATCCATAGTGATAAAATTAATCTTTTTATAATCTTGCATTAATATTATTGTCCAATCAGGAAACTACACTGTGCATGTTATTTTGTGCATGTAACTCTAAATTTAGAGTTATACTTTGTTCATCACCAAATTGGCAAGACTCTTCACACCGCGAATGGATACAGAATAGAGCAAGCGCAACTGTAAGCAACACTACCGCAGCGAGCGCAGTGCGTGATGTATGCGCAGCGCACGCATGTGGCTAGAAGCGCGCGTGTAAAATGGAATTACTTTCACGCGCAGATAACCAAAAACCGAATAATTTTTGCCTATTAGGTGATGAACAAAGTATAGAAGCAAAGGGGCATGTGACTTTTAATTTGCATTTCAAATACTGCACACATGCTGTAGCTGTGTAATACATGTATTTAGAGAATAAAAAAGGTATTGTTTTAGCCTCTGCCGTGTATCTGTCATGTCATATCACACAGACGACGACAGCATTATTTTAAAGGGGCACTACCTGATCCTCAGCTTCAACCCCACCAAACCAGAGATCGTAGTTTGTTTTCAATTTAATATAAATTGTATATGTAAATATACCGTTCTGATGCTATCCGCTAGGAAAGCGATGAACACCTTCCGGACCTAAGACCTATAGATAACATCTGTCGCTCCTCTGCCAACCCTGCTTGCTAGCTCAGTTGGGAAGAGCACCGTGCTAGTAATACGGAGGGTCGCCGTTCGAATCCGGCCAAGCGCACATGGGTTTTTTCAACACTACCGTGCGCTGGCCATCTCCGGGGAAAGATTAACATTCGTAACAATTGGGTATGTTGCATATTGTCAAAGTTGTGTGTGCAAACAGTGAAAACTTGATTGAAGCATAGACTACAGTTCCCACAAATAAATCGTGGCCAGCGTGGAACACTTGGTACGCACGTAGCAACGCGGCAATGCATGGGCATATTTATGCAGCTCTGTAAATGAGATGCAAGTACGTACGCTGTGTCTTACGCTGAACGCTCTATGTGCGCGGTCGGTGTTTAATACGCTGGCCACGATTCTTCTGTGGAAACTGTAGTGTCACGGTTCCGTAACGCTATGGATGGTGAGGAAATGCTAAATTAATTAAAATTATAACTGTTGTATTTAAAATTGAATTAAAACATTCTATTCAGCAGTGATGGGGAGTTGTTTCTCTTGCTAATGGTACCTTTAAAACTAAGTTTGTATTTTTGATAGCAAAAATGAATGCAAATTAGGCACGCTTAGCAAAGCTGCAAAAATTCGGTAACATTTTGATGTGGCATTTTTGAGCCTTTAAATGCATTAGATTCTCATGTTCTTGATTTTATTCAATCGAGTATGTTTCTAATGAGTACATACATTAGGGATAGAATTCCAAACCTGACGATTTCCACCGCAGAAGTGTATGGGCGTGATCCCAGTCGTATACAAATATAAAGACTGAGAACTGAGTCTAGTTGAAGCAGTTTCCAGTTGAGTTGTAACTGTATACCTTAACAGCTTTGTTCTGGATCAAATCCAGGTAGTACTGAGTATTTCTGTAAAATATAAAGCCACAAACGTCAACTTCTGAACTTTAGAAATAAGGATTTTATCCCCATATTTTTTTTACGATCCCGGGTGAAAATCGTACTCGCAGGGAGTTTTACAGCTGATTGAAGAGTCACACGCTGTCTTTAGCAGCTTTATTGATATGCACATGTGCTTAAACAAAATCGTGTTGCCCGTCGTGAAGTGGTCCCTGTTGACCGGAATTGATCAGATTACTGTCCTTACCGCCTGTGTGCAAGTGTATATAATCCAAACATGGCCATATGTATGTTTTTAAAGGGACATTTTTATGATCCATGGCCTCATCTCATCTCATCTTCAAAATTACCTTTAAAAAGCTTGAGATTTTTATCACCTAAAATGTTGGTGTAATTATAGCATATAGTATGTGATTCTTGAACAGGCTTTGTCCTCATGCAGAGAGGATTATATTATAGCAGAGAAACAGGCAGAATTTAGGAAAAGGGCACATGAGAATACCAAGAGAACGAAGATACAGGTATGGCAAGATGGAATGTGTGAATTTGACATCAGCAGAGGGATGCAAATGAAGCTCTCTACAAATCATCTCAGAGTGCAGTCCTGCTGGAAGACAAACTGAATTTGGCACAAGGTGGGCAATGATGTCTGCTATTCTCCACCCTATTCAATAGTCATTGTCTTCAACACATTGCTCCTCTTTGCAGTTGCTCAGCACTCTCATCAAGGTTCTGAAATCATCTGGCTGTTCTGCAATAAGCTCAATATCATCAGCAAATCTGAGGAAGGTGAAAGATCTTCCACCTATGCTGACTGTCCTCTCAAACCTACCAAGAGCTTCTGTCACCATATATTTCAAGATGATGACTGCACATATTGGAGGAGAACTTGATACAGTGAAACAGAGTAAGTATATGGCAACTGTTACAAATGATGCAAACTCTGTACAGGAAATCAAAAACAGAATTGTTTTTGCCCGCATCCTTACATGTACTAGCAAATTTCAATTCCATCTGGAGAGACAGGGTATCTCAATGGAATCCTGAATGAGACTCCCGAGAGCACCGTCTACATGTATAGATGAAAAACCCACAAACCTGGACACTTAATGCAGAGATAGAGAAGTGGAATGAATGTTTTTTAAATTAATTGCATAAGGAGACTTCTCCAGGTCCACTATTTGTCACAAACCTCCAACAAAGAATTGAGGAAGCATAGTTACAAGTTACATAGGATAGCAAAACATCTATCAACAAGGCGAACTCGTATTTACGCGATGCGTAAAATATGTCCCCGCCGACTGTCGTGATCACTAAGAAGTGAGAAATTGAACTACATCAGACCACCCCCCTTAATTCTGGTCAACACTCCCTTACTTAAACCATGCAATGTCTAAATTGGAAGTTGGATATTTTACACCCAAAATCTAATCCGGTCGAGAAATGCTATTTAGTATTTTAAGCTTTTTCAACAGCCTTTGTACATGAAAAATAGTAATGTTTTGGTAAAATGACTCAAGAAATCTGAAAATTCCCTTAAAATTCACTAAATTTAGTAAAAATATGATAATTTATTCAGCTTGGCAACACTACTTTTGAAAAAACCACGTGGCCACATTTTAAATTTGGGACCCATATGAGGTATGAAAAGGGGTGAAACACTGACGTTTACGTATTTTCACTAAATGTAAACAGGCTGGCAACCCAAAGACTGACCCACATGCAACAACCAGAACTAAAATGAAAACATGGGTACTACATATGTTAATACCTTTGTTGTGGTATACTTTGCTCCCCCAGCTAGCAATTACGCCTTTTTGCACATTAATTAGCTCATTTGCATATTTAATTTGCCCGAAATTCGCCCAAAATCTAATCAGGTCGAGAACTCCTCATTCCGCTTCCTTCCACCAAGTTACATCATTATACGCCTTACAGAACTCCAGAAAACTTGTACACAAGCCTTGTGGGAAAAATTTCATAAATTATGCAAATTAGATACTTAATTAGCATATTTTACACCCAAAATCTAATCAGGTCGAGAACTCATCAACCCCCTTCTTTCCACCAAGTTACATCATCCTAGCCCTTACGGAACTCCAGATAAATTGTACACAATGTTGACATTTTCTGTGCAATATTGACCTTTTTCCCTTGACCTTTTTCCCCTACCCCCTGACAGACCCAGGGGAGGACCCTGGGGGTATGAATTACATGGTGAGTAGGGGTATCCCCTCCTACAATATACCAAAGTTTGGCTACTCTAGCTCATCCAGAAAAAATGCTAAAACCACAAAAAGTGAATCTTAGGAATAGCGAAAGCGGTTGCATGGTTGGGCAAGTTTCATTCATATTTCAACTCGTTTCTTAGTCTCAATAACCATGTTTATGTCAGACAGATAATTACAAAATCCCAAAGAAATCAATCAATGGTAAAAACGACTGAATTCCATGATAATCGGAGTGAAAACTACTGCAATCCATAATCATTTTACTCTACAGAAAGTGCAAGGAAAGTAAAAAGATGAAAGCCAGATGGAATGGTATAAAAGAATTAGAACAAAAAGAACGCCATGATCTAATTCTCAATGAAATGGCTAGAAGTCAGACGGACAGCCGGTCTTGGGTACAAAAGAATCAAAAGCTGATCAAAGACATGAATCATCAAGAACAAAGCAAATGCCTCACTGGACTAATAAAAGATGAGGAATACATGTTGGTCTACCTTTACGGATGTGTGAAACAAGGGCAGTGGTTGAATTGAGAGTCTGTCATACAGGTCGACACCTCCTGGAAGAAACTTTTGTATGTCTGGATGCCAGAGCTGCTGTCTTTCCACATCAATGCAAATCATGATCAATGTCAATCCCCTGCCAATCTGAAGCTGTGGGGCAAGACCAATCTTGGACTGCCAATTATGTCATCATCGTCATTGTACAGTGTTTTCCACATCCTCAATGGTTGTAGCTACTCATTACAAAGCAGAAGATACAACTGGCGCCATGACCAAACACTGAAAGCAATCTCTACAAGTCTGACACTGTATATGTCATAGAGGCAAATCAGAAAAAAAAACATCACACCTGAGAATCTGAACTCCATCTCTACAATAGCATTTCACACAGCTGATGGTACAACCAATCGAAATCCAGTCTTACCAATACCTAAGACAGAGCCAACCAACATTCTGAAGAAGGCCAATGACTGGATATTCCTGATTGATGATGAACACAAACAAATAATGTTCCCTCCAGAAATCACTGAGACAGCTAAGAGACCAGATATCACCATCTTTTCTACCAAAACAAAGACAGTGATCATCATAGAGCTGACGGTTCCTATGGAGGAGAACCTATTCAATGCATATACAAGAAAGAAGTGCATAAATAATAGGGCTACGTGAAAACAGAGGATGGTCACCATACTACTTTCCAATACAAGTAGGAAGCAGAGGTTTTCAGTCAACAAGTCCTGGATCCTTGGCATTCCTAATGGAAAGAGGAAAGCTATAACCAGCAGCCAAAATTCACTCAGAGCGAGCTATGTCATCTGGCTCAGCCGAAGCTCAAAGGCATTCAGACAGGTGGAGCCTACAAGAAACTCCATCATATTTTGAGGGCGTGGATGGTTGGGCGCTCACAAAACCAGGTTTGACCTGCAAAAGTCTGGTCCAAAGTCCAGAGACCTCAGAAACACACTAATTGACAAAGATTATACTGCAATAAGTAAATTTCCCTACTAATGTCACCTTCACAGAGCGTGAGTATTGGGAGTGCTTATCTTAACCGATTATAAAAACTAGGCTCCGAAGGTGACAGCATGAGTATTATAATTTTGTTTTTCAATCATGAGCTTGGTAGCTATACCATCATTGCTATGAGTCTAGTTGTGTACTTATACAATCAAGTACGTATAGCTTTATACTTGTGTAATTTACCAATCCGTACGCTATAGCTCTACTTTGTGTACTTATACCATTCAGTTACGCTATAGCTTCGCTTTGTTTACTTATACCATCAGTACGCTATAGCTATACTTATGTGTACTATACACATCAGGAAGCTATAGTCTACTTTGTGTACTTATAACATCAGTACGCTATTAGCTATACTTTGTGTACTTATCCATCAGAGTATAGCTTATTTGTGTATTTAATCTTTTTTTACTTGAGTCCTCTCCTTTTAAATTGAGAAAATCGAAGAAGTAGCTATATAAAATCCATTGTGAATAAACTGAAGATCAAAGTGTTTTTTGATCTTTCAGTAATATAATAGCTCATTTCTAGGCATAATATGGGTTTCTATTAATAAGTATGTTTGTTCTTAAGACTAAAATCTCTGTTCAATGTGACACGTATCTAGACTAAATATTTGTTTATTTTTATTATTGTTAATTCCATTTGAATAGACCAAGTTTAACACATAAAACTGCAACAATTTCCAATAAATAAAAAATTTTGTCATTTTGGTCCACAAGATTGACAAAATAAGAAAACATTTACAAATTATGTGTTCAATTTCAGAGTTTTTTCTCAGTGGTCTTTTTAGATTATGGCGTGCCTCTCACATTGGATCAAGGTAATGGGGCCAATATTAAAGGCATTCTTGAAAATCCAAATTAATGACTGCACAAAAATCAATACTATAATCAACGGAAACCTTAAAAAAGAACCAGTGACTCAATCCCCATATGGTTTACACCGATCAAAGAAAGGTTTCAGGTGACATATAATAAGTGGGCATCTTGAAATTGGATCAATTCCTCTATTACCACAAAATCAATGATATCATCGCAGACTGTCAAAGAACCACTACCCAAGGCCACATGGTGTGTGCTTGGATTGGGGTCAATTGGTTCACAGTGGCCGAGAAAGGGCAAGCTTTGACAACATCTATAAATTGATTCCTTTGCCTCAAAGCAATTACTATGATTGCAAAATTCACTCAAAAGTGTACACAAATGGGTGGCAAAGACACATAGCATTGATTTTTTAAAGGGGAGCTTTTGCACACGATTAGCTATGTTCTTTGAACAAGGCCTAGTTACCTTTGCCGTGTCCAGCAAGTATTGTATTATAACGTGTGCCCCAAAAAAAAAACACAACACTTGGCACATGCTTTTGAGCAAAAAAGCATTGGGATACTGTTATGAAGTCTCGTGTACGCCTAAGGTCAGAAATACCTTTCAAAACACAAATAAATGAGCCTTGTGCACACGTGATCTGAATTTTATATAATAGAACAGATTTTAATATTTGGAATTGGTTCAAGAATTTGGTATGTGCCAAAAACATCCAATTTATATATATAGTAAAATTACACCAATACACACATATGTTAATACTTATTGTCTTCAAGAATGTCCTGTAATGTCCACAAGAAGCGTTTGCAGTTCACGATGATATGTCCTCCCCAGCGCGACTTCAAAATGACGCATGCAAAGTCCACAAGTTATAAAATCCTCAGGTAATATTCCCATTGGAATTTCTTAGGTCCTGAAGGATACAATTTTTGTCCACCAGTTCAAGACGGCAAGGTTAAATTAAGTCCCTCGACGATAATAAATCCACAGTCAGTATATCAGTCCAAGATCATCACCACGATTTCTATCTGTCCACAATTTGGGAATCCTATTTTGATTCCAGCACTTTGCTTCAAAGACGGGACAGTAGAAGAATTTACAGAACTCTGCTCACATGGAATTGACATATAATAAATCCTGGCACTGTGTGGAGCATGAATCCACCATTATTGTAGGACAAAAATAGCTTATAACCATACTGTATAGCTGATTGCAATGTGACCCGAGACTCAACTCAAATCCCAACAATAATACTGACTTCACAAAGGTCCCAGTCTAAAAATAGATATTACTACAGAATATTCATGCATAAACATAACCTTGCCACAAGATGGACCAATTGAACTCCACATAAATTTAACTTCATTGACACATCACTTTCCATATATAACTTTGTGGGGAATTCCCTGATCTACAATATTTTGATCTTTTAAAGCATAAACAAGTTTACTCAGTTACTAAGTTTACATCTTGGGGAATTCCCCACTTCCCCTATTGTGCAATCTAAACAGGTGCACTTAGCAAAAACAACTCTAGGGAATCATCTTTTCTCTCTTTTATAGTAAACAAAGTGCTTTTCCAGTGAGAAATCTTTTCTCAAATAAAATTGAGAAAATAATATTTTGAAAGTTTAATCAGAAAAATGGAGGCCATATAACACTACTTATTCTTTGTTGTAAGGTAAGATGGGACTGTTAGCTAATATTCATGAAAAGTTCATAAAGGTAGAGTCAATAGTTTTTAAGATATGACCCCAAAAATCAAGTAACCTGCAGAACCCATTTTACAAAAATGAGGAGCTGGTTAACCACAAGACTGGCAATGAAGAAAAGAATGGCAAATACAATATTGACTGCAATCAACATTAACGTACCCACTTTCTGGCAGAAGACAACCTTCTACTGGGTCAAATGGCTGCATTTACATAATTATTATTTAACTGATAATAATAAAACATTAATTTATTGGTGATAAAATGTTTCAAGAAGATATAAAACTATGACTAAGTCATAGACAAACTCCATATTACATAAAGTGATAAATGCGTCGGGCTGCAACTTGCTTGTTACTGAAAATAATGTTACATTTTCAACTTTATGAAAGTAAAACCTATGTTTTCAACACAAAACTCAATAACAATATCAGTATTCATTCTGTCATTAAATTTTGGCTTAAGATAACTCTTTGTGTGCAGTCACAAAATGATGATGAATGATTAGCTCTAATCCAATGCAGTCTTATTTGGACAATACAAAGAGTTTGTCGATCATACATTCCTAATTCGATCTTTTTAGTGTGTTAAATGCATGTTTTTTAGCCGTTCTTACCAATGGAAACATTCATATGTTAATATTTGTTGCAGCACCTAGAAAATGGTGGTTGGACTTAGAGATACATTGCCGTATTTGTAGTTAATAGCTCCTCAATTTGGTTAAATGGGTCCTGCAGGTTACTTGATTTCTGGGGTCATATCTAAAAAAATATTGACTCTACCTTTATGAACTTTTCAGAGATATTAGCTAACAGTCCCATCTTACCTTACAACAAAGAATAAGTAGGCACATGCTTTCTTTCAAAACTTATGGCGCCTGCCACCAAGTGTTGCGTTTTTTGGGGGACACACGGTACAATTTCTTTCAAACACTGTTTTAAATGCTAAGCTTCTTCCCCCAGGTGCTTGGGCTTCTCTTGTCTAAGTACAACAAAAGAACCACTGACAACCTTTATATGGGTCTATGCTGATTTGGGTTCAAGGTCACATGGACAGTTAGCCTTGTTCAAGGCACTCTACCAACTTCATTCATTGGTTCACACGTCTGATATAAATGTCACGGATCGTATTAGACACAAATCACACGAAGTGTGGAGCATATCCCTCCTCCCTAAATCTAAAACAAGAATAGTCTTTTAAAAAGACAACCATCGCTTAGCAAGGATGTTAGTACTTAATATGTTAGTGTAAATACTTGAGATCAAGGGAAACCCTCTCGTATTAGAGAGATTATTTAATCACAGTATATATGTCAGACATCAACCATACTCATGCATCAACCTTTAATTTTGAAATACACCCAAGGACCCCTATTTTTTGCATTTGCAATCCCTGTCATTGAATGCACCTGGGTTTGGAAACGCCAGCCTTAAACCCATATCCATTTCATAGGTGAGTGCCCCTGGCACTTTCACACTGTACTTTGGCCAATTTGCCCCAATTTCCAAGAAATAAGCCTGTCCCCTGTTCATCATTCATTCACAAAATATATCGTGGAAGTGTTAGTAGGCCTATTTCATTTTGTTAATTTATACAGTTTTATAAAAGAGCACGTAGTGAACAAGTATTCCAGTCAACTACAGTTGTCACAAGGATTTCAATAACCTAAAACTTCCTTGTTATGAGTCTGTTCAGCAATGTGGAACATTCAATCAAAATACCCATTACACCGAGATTACAAACTTCAAACTTAGGAAACAGGTTTTAAATCAACACTTGTGTTATCTGGGCATTGTACACATGATGGTACTCTCAGTACCATGGGTCAGATCATCCATTACGTGTCAATGAACTGAGAAGTTATCCACTGTGATGGGTGGGCTGTCATCCAATCAAATGTTTTGTTTCTAGATGCTTAGGAAATGTTAATGAATTTCCTAGTAGGCATATACCATGTCCTTAAAATAATGGGAACCAGAGGACTTTGCACTGCTACATGAGCCAACCACCCAACTCTGTGCATGACTGTGATATTCTGCCAATCATTTGCTTGCTGCACATATGCTCTAATATGCTAGGGTAACTTGCAATGTTGTGGCTTTTATCTACTTCGATTTTCTACCATCTTCGATGGAAAAAACCTTTACCAAGTCGAAAATTCACTCTATCAAGCACATAATTTGCAGTCTTCAAATCACCTAGCCTATGTTCCATGCTTCCATTAGCAAGTTCAATAAGTTCAATTAGAAATGTAGGCCAAAGTCCTGTGTCCCACAGACAATTGAGTATGTGTGGAAGCTTATGTTTTGTACTGAATACCCATGCAAAGTTCTGTATTTGATGGGCATGTTGAATATGGAAGCTTTTAAACTAAGAACTTTAAATTTAAAGTTTCATCTGTGAAAAAATTTTAAAGAAGCTGATTTCAACTGATTTTGGTAGGTATGGGTGTCAACATTTACCAAAAAAGTGAGTTATCACAGGGGGTGGGGAAATTGGTTTTTCGGGAGTCAAAGGTCAATAACAGGGGTCAAATTTTGAAATTGATCCAATCATGTTGGAAAGTATACCAAGTTAATAGTTTAATCATAAGGATTCCAAAAAGGTATAGTTTGTACTATCTGTGGCCGAAAGTTTTGGAGTCATATGCTAAAAACAGCAAAAATCAATAAAAAGGGTCATTTTCAGTTGTACAGGGGTCAAATTTTAAAATTACACCAATTTGGATAAAAAATGGTGCAAATTATAGATGGAGCTCATAGGATAAAAATAAGGAATGGGTTTGAGTGTTTTAAATGCTTACTTACCGAAGTAGGGGGTAAACAAGGTCAAACCCCATTGAATGCAATGGATATTGACCTTTGCTAAAATATGTTTAATTTTGAGTTACTAAACTGTTAGCCAGATGAAATGTCTGAAGTATGAAGTGACAACCTGTGTGCATATCATGCAGTGTTGGCTTTTAGTTGCCAACACATTGGCTACAGTGTGACTCAAACACAAAGTCTTCAAGATCATAGGTGAGCTGCTCTATCCACTGGGCCACATCTATGATTTCAAAGAGCCGAGTCATACTAAGATTATACTGTCCTAGCTAGGGTAGTTGATGTTTTTGCTTCATGATGATTTCATTTGAGAACAATGTAGGGATGTTGAGGTATTCATTTCACAAATAGTACATACCATGGTCTTGGTGTCTACTGAGGTCTGTTTTGTCGATATATAAATCATGATCGGAGTCTAGTTCCCAGAACTTGCAGTATATTACATAAAAATGTTCATAGGAAAGTATTCTGTGATCTGGTTAATGTCATCTTCTTCTTCTAGCAAGCCCATGACCGCAATAGAACAAAATAAAATGCCATAATTGTCAAAAATGAATTCAATGTCAAAAGGACTCAAATCTAAGGCCTTCTGCTTAAATGTACTATATATGCACTGAACTTGCAAAGATCATGTATGTACATATAAGTGAATATGTGTCTTTTGAAATAAACACCACTCCTAATTATAAGGTCCATTCATATTTCACTGCACTGGAATGAAGTGCAACAAAAATGGATGAAACTATCTCTGACTCAGTGCAGCAGTAACACAATTCAAATTGCACTGTGCTGCTGCTGTGTTGAGTCAGAGATGGTTCCCATCCATGCAGTGCAGTGAAGATGAAGTATGAATGGACCTTAGGTCCACACTTGTTTGACCTGTGCTACATGATGAAAACATCCCTGTTGAAGCCACAGGAATGTTAGTTCAATGATCCGAGCATGCACAGTTCAAAGGTCACAGCTCAGATAAATATCGGGTATAATTAATAGGCATTATACAGCGTGCCATATGCAAGACATCTCCTGATTGGGTTGCTTCAACCAGGGCGATATGCAGAAACAGTCCAAATTTGTAAGGGTTGAATCTGTGCATAATGAAAACGTCATGCGTTATTACACACGATGCATGTCAAAAATGGTACCAATACAAAGGACAAACCTTCAGGGTTTGCCATAAAATGTGTGCACTGATGACAAAATGTTTGAGAGATAATTAGAAGGAAGAAAGTTCCAAATATTACTCGCCAACTGTAGCGATCAAAGGCCAAAGAGAGAGAAATTGGATACGGAATGATGCAGTAAATCCTCAGAAGCTTCACTCGTAATTCCGATTTTGACGGGGAAAGTAGCCATCAATGATAGATTGGTTTATTTGCTACACCTATCTTTGTGATTACACATGTGGGGACATTCTTGCAGTGTCTACACATGTAAAAACAAATTTCCAAAGAATCAAACAACATGGCCATTTCTCAAATATTCTGACGTCATGTAGCGTTATTTAATGAGCAGCCCTCTATCGACAAGGGCTAATTATCATAATATATGTTAGGCGAAATTTCCCACACAATTTTGTAAGTGTGCTAAATGTAAACTTAGCAGTGCAATCTTGCTAGCTGCAGTTTTATACCACATTTGCTAACAATCAATATAAATTGTGAAAAAAATGAAATCATAAAATAATTAGGTGCATTTTTCAAAGTTGAAAATTAAAAGGATACAGTTATTGGCAATGTATTGAAATCTTGGTTGAGCAAAGTATTTATAGTCTGGAAAACAATATTTGTGTTAACATTAATTTGCCAGGGTGTCTTTAGAGCAACTTCCTTTGCAGTGTGGATGAGTTTTGTAACTCTCGTGCTTTGTTCAAGAAATAGTGCTGCTCAATGCGTGTGTGCCTCCACTTCCTTCATGGGCCTCATGGATGTATCATTGTACCAAGGATAATGGAGACGGATGATTTTGTTTCACACTGTTCATGGAGCATGCAAATCAAGAACCATTGCTAGAGAGGCTTCAAAAATTCTGAAACACAACATTGATGTCATTCATTCTCAATTAGAACCACTTCGAGTTTCTTTGTGATATCTGCATTAAAGGTTGCAACACAATGGCATTTCCTGATACAGTGAGAGACCTTCTGGGGCTTTGGTTTTTAAGCTCACATGTGAGTGAACCACAAAATGGTCAGATTTAAGGGGTCTTCCAACATGTAGCTTTACAACATGGTCATCATCATGAAATGAAATTTAAACCAGCCTTTCAACAAATTGTGACTTACTTGATACTTCATCTTGCATCTGCAAGATTTCATCATTTCTGCAGATAACCGGATCTAAGATATATATGACTGCCTATATGCATTGGCTCACAAACTTTGCAGACAGCTGCAGCAAGACCAGGGCTCGATTTAGCACTGGCCTGCGGCTAGTGAAATTCATGTCGGGCCAGTAAGAATTCAACTGAGCTGGCAATTTTCAGATATGTGGTTATGTGTAATAAATTCCAATTTTACCTCCATGTAAATTATCCACAAAATGCTTCAGCATTAATATTTTCAGTGAATTTTTGCTTTTTCAAAGATCATTCACTAATTCAGTGCTGACTCCCACTGGCACAACTTCTTCTTAACAGACAGGTGTTAGTCCCTCTGAGTTTTTTAGGAGCAAGGGCCAGTAGGTCCCTAGGCTATGTGCAGGGTGCTGTTCTCACATTACGACAATTTCATAACAGCACACATATCACGCTACTTCGCGGCATTTCAGAATTCAGCAGAAATTAAAGCATTTCTTAACCAATTGCAGTGGACCAGGCCCTACAAGAAACAGAATGAGAAAGATGCAAAAGAGCGAGTATGAAAGAAACGGACCCAAGGTTATCTCCATACAGCTATGTCCCAAAGTGCCAACTGAAGACTGAGCAAATAATTATGTTTTGTAGAACATGAAGAATGATTTTGTCCACATTTATTTATCAATTATAATTTTGTAAAGTGTACAAACTACAAATTGTGATGGAAAAAATTTGAGTGTAAAGTAAATGCAAAAAAAGACAAAATAGACATGGATACTGAGGCCCCGGGGGAGGAGGGGTTTGGGGCACTGATCTGAATGGCGGTACGGGTATGTGCATCGTTCAAGACTCCCACTTCGCGCTTCCTTTGCAGTTCCTTAGACTTTGCCACAAAATTCACATATTTTAGCTCATGTGGAAATTTTGCCAGTTCATCATCTCCACAACCTCTAATTTGACCTAAAATGCAGTTCCCACGTCCATATATATTGGAAAAAAATAAAATCATTTCCGAAGACCAAATTTATTTAAAAAATCAGTTCTCAAGCCCTAAGTTTGGCGCTTTGCACTGCAGGACTGAGGGCTCAAATATAGGGCCTATTGTATTTTTGACATTTTGGCCAATTATCAAAGTTTGGCATAAGCAAGAAATTCATAACCATAGCATGGAAAATGGTTGGGCCAGTGAGTTCACTGCAGGGCCAGTAGGCTTCCTAGTTCACAGGCCCAACAGGCCAGTACAGAAAAAAAAAAAAAAATAATCCACCCTGAGAAAGACTGTTATTGGATGCTTTTACTTCTGGCTCATTAGGTTTAATTTATCCAAATGTATGTTAAAGATCTACAGACTCAAACACAAAAATTGACGGTCAAAATCATGAAAACTTTGTTCTATGCTATAATCCACCCATTCATCCATCCATGGTAAATAATGCAGAGTATATAAACAGTTTTCAATACTTACTGATAATAAGTTACTTTTGCGCAACTCTGGTAAAGTAATTCTTCCTGTCCATGACCTGTTAATGCAGTAGAATATCCTAGCTATGACCTGCATAAAGTAAAACAAAATGATGAACAAGGTGAGACAATTTGTCAATGCAGAATGTATGTCTCCACTTGATTTGTGTCAGGAAATGTTTCTTGATTAGGCATATGAATACACATTCCTGCCTTTAAGAAAGGCATTTGAATAGATTATATGCAAAAAAGCATTATTTTCAAACATTTTGAGATAAGACTTCCAACATGTAATGCTGCGCTGGCTTTAAATTGATACCCTATTTTTAAATTTTCAAGGTAACTCTTCAAATTAACTGCAGAAGTAGCACATATTTTCCTCAATTACTTTCCTTACTAATTACTCTGGTAAATCATTCGGGCAGCTTACTTACTTATCGGTATCCAAATCACCTCGAGTCTGTGATATTAGGCACAACCTGCAGCTATGATTATTTCATTCAGATTTGAAAAAGCAACAGTTGCCACAACATTTCAGTATGAATAAGTCTGTTTTGCTGATTCATTGTAGTCGGGCCCTAAAAAACAACATTAAAAAATGCTTTAAATTGAAATTTTACACCACCTCTTTGAAGAACTTTTTTTTTAATACCAACATATTCGATAGTCCTGGAACCCGGATTACAAATCCAGAGGGGTCGAAAATTCGCCTGGAATTGCAAAAAATAGATATTACCAATAAAGAGGACGTCCATCAATTTTGGTGAACTATCTGAAATTTTAATCTTATTTTATTTTTTTCTCTCTTGCATCTGTGAATATCCATAATATAAGCTTTTTATTTCAACTTTATTTGGAAGCTATATATAGTTTACATTTTAGGTTTTTAAGAAACGTTTAATTTCATTTTCCCATTGACACATGTAACAAAATAGTTTTTCAATTGCAATTTCCTCAACTTAATTTCTCTGTTTATCCGAGGTCTAAAATACTTGCTATTTTCTCGGGTAAGCCTATTTATTCTAATTTGTTCAAATTTTTACACATTCACAAATACATCTGGATGTTCCTGAGTACATGTTAGGAATCTCTGTTTGATTTCAAATATGTACTCTAGTCGTCTCTTGGCCAAAATTGGATAGTCCATCAAAATTTGACTTCCACATGTAACATCGATGGATTTAAAAAAAATATTTTATATGATACTTTGCATTAATATCTTTAAGACGAATGCATTTTTAGAACCTTAATATGATATAATTTGCCAATGATCTGGAAAGAAAAAATAAATCTGCAATTGATGCTGTACAAAATGGGCAACTTCAAGCTTATTTTTCTCGCATTGTACATTTTAACAGTTTTGAGCGCCACAGCTTGCATACTTCCACTAGTTTTCCTTTTTCTTTCTGGAATTTGTGATCACAAAAAGTTTTGGACATAGATTAGAATAGAGTCTTCAGTGATGTGTGCTTTTATGTAAATATGGATTTATGAGTCAACATGTTTACATGAGGACGCCCTGTTGTTTTATTACAGGCAAAGTATCCCAATACTATCTAAGCAGACACTACAATAGAAACAAGCAATTGCATTTGCGAAATTACATTTTAAGTAGAAAATATCCAATTAGTGGAACATAAATTTATTGCAAAAATTCAAAAGAAAAATGTCCGCATTTTAAAACATTTTTTTTCCATTGGGGTTTTAATTTTAACTTTAAGTTGCTTCTGAGGTGCTTTTATATACCTAAAATGCAGGTTTCAGGATAGTATTGGGCTTAATTTCCGCATTCCAAGATTGTTCACCTTCATAGTTTTTGAAGAAATTAAAACTCTTGTTTAAATTCGTTTGCATATTTTGCACAAAATCCAATAATGACTACGGAGCAAATTTTTCAAATTTTAAAACATTTCAAACACTATGATTTAAAGAGAAAGAAAGAAATGTCAAGACTTTACAAAAGAATTCATAAAAACATTAATAACGACGTTTTGTGATGCTACGGCCATTTGGTTTTGATAGCCATTCTGTTTTTATTTTTTTGTTTGTTGTATTGTTTTAATTTGTGTTTTAAATATTTTCCTCCCCTGAACCTGTAGAAGCACGATCAGGTCAGGTGTTTTACCTGTTTTCAGTGTAAATGAAGCCAATAGGAATATTACTAACTACATGATCAGTTAGTTGTAGCGACACCTTGATTTCAAATAGAAGCATATCGTTTTGCCCTCTGATTTTGCCCGTATACATGTCTAGGGTTTAAGGAAGTAGCCATCAAGCAAAGCACTTGAAAATCTCCCAAGTTACAATCCATTTGTATTCTATACTATTAAATCACAATAAATTCCAGCAAGCACAACACATATTTGCCATAATAATGATAATAGTACTGTTAAGATTTAATAATGTGAACTATTTTTTCTAAAATTTTGGAGGTTTTGAAACTTTTCTTAACAATAGTCCAACAAAGGTATCTTAAAGATGTTCAATTTTCCTTTAAATAGTTAGAAAGAAAACGATCAAAAAGGTTTTGCATATGTCGTTTATGTGATCAAAATGTTTCTCTATTGTTTAATGTATCCCGACCCAAAAGCAGCAATAAGTTTTATTTAGAAATGTTAAAGCTATTAAAAGCTTTGTTGTTTCACGGAATTAACCATAAAGTGTTTCCCCCCATTTTTTTTTTATTTAAATACAGGGAAACTCATTATAACGATTTTGTCAGGGCATTGAATTAGAATCCCAATTTTGTTATACCAAAGTTTTTGGAAAAACAATAAACATAAGAACTTGGTATCGTGGTTTAGAAAAATCCTTCTTTTAACAGATTTTTTTTATATCAGATTTCGTCTAATTGCGGCTAATGTAGCTTTAAATATGAAAGGGTGACCGTTGATGAGATATTGTTTTTGACCTACAGAACCGGTACGTATCTGGTTATTGTTTTTTAATATGCATAGAAGTCTAATGAAGTCAATTTGTAATCCTATAAAGATCTTTGTGCTAGACTCTTGAAATCAATGTTCAGGGGACAAGGCTGGATTAGGATTGCTGCACACAATGGCAGAAACATAAACCACCACGTCTCCTGGACCGCAAGTAAATAGTTTGCCATGGCGTTCATCAGAAAGTCATTGCAACCTGAAATATGAAAGTGATTTACAGCGAACGCGGAAAAATGAACTATTTTGCCAAAACAGTTCAATGTGTCCAAGGTGAGTGGGGGTTTTATCTCCCCTGATGTGTCCTAAGACGTATATAAGACAAATCCATAGAAGCGTTTGCAGTATGCGGTGGCTGGGAATGGAGGTGGATCCAACAAAGGGACAATAAAAGGGTAATTACAATACAATCGATACGTTTTCAGCATTAAAACTCATTTCTTTCTGGCAACATTTGTTTTGTTACTCTGAGCTTAAAATTGAAGATGGTGGCCAATATGCTTCCTCCTAAGATCTTTTAAATATATAATTGCAATACTTGTAATCCTTTAGTGGGGGGGGGGGGGCTATCACATCAAACAATTATTGAAAAGGTATAAATTAAGTATACGTTGTGTGTTTTGACCCTTATAAGAAACTCGCAATCTTTCATATTTGTTTACAACATGCTTACAATTCACGATGATCCCCATAACCTCCTGCTGAGACCTTAAGAACCAGAAATAGCCAAAGCTATGTTATTTATTCAATCATCCTCTAAAAATTAAAATGGAAACTTGTATAAATTAAGTGCAAATGAAATGTATGATGTATAGGCTTTGAACATCAGAATTTTTCTGGTATTTATTGTTTTGTTACATCTTATTATAGACAGCCATCGAAGAAGATCTGGAAGCTGTCCTATCTGCTCCCGTCTTGAATTTGGAGCATGGTTTGAAAATAGAAAATGCAGGTATGCTGTTTTAATGGTCACGATATTAGACCTCCTTTTGAATTTTTACAACTTTCATATAAATTTTGTATGCATCTCCCGTTGGTACACTCACCATTGCTTGATCTCAATTGTTATTGGATTTTTGTCAAAAACCTTAGATAGAGCCGGGCAAATGCACCAACTACATCGTAACTTGTTATGGCGTAAAGAACCTCGATGTGTCTTGGGAGTAACAATGCCGCCTACTTGTGGTAATAAGATCAGTCTTCCTATTGGTACCGTAACATCATGGTAACCCGCATGAAACCTTGGCTTGGACCGTCTTCTCTATTTCTGATTTATCACTATCTTCATTGGTATTACATCATACTACTCCGTCTGCGCTTCTTCATTTACATATCAATCTCCAGCAGCATCAGTGACAGCACAAACTACAAGAAGACCCTGACCAGCTCTAACAATATTATATATGCCGGTCAAATGAATTGGTAGATGCGTGTTCAGCGTTGACAAATGCCATCTACTTGAGGTTTATACGCAGAGGGACGATTCTGGTGGCACTCTTATTTAGAGTGAAGGTATTGCCTCCGCATGTGAAGATAAGTGGGCCTTTAACAGAACAGGGGGTCATCCAGTACACAACTGAACAAAACACAGGGTCATTAGGTTTGAAGCTTACAAAGGGAACCATTGGATAACAAACGGTAATATTAGGTTTATTGGTAGAAAATTGGCAAAGAGGGTCCATTGTGTACAAACATTTAAAACTGCAAACAAGTTCCAAACTGCAAAAACAACCTTGTCACCTGGTAATTTGAATCAAGCAAAAACCTGTAACTACTTATAGTATTGTAGAATTTACAAGTATAAAGAGTCATGTGCTGTTGCCATTGAAGAGTGGATAATGGATTTGAGCTGGAATTTGGAGGAAAAATCCACATGAATTACAAAGTGGGTCTTTTTGGGTACAATGACTTTGGAAATAAAAAGGGGTCATTGGGTAGCTGGAAATAGGAAAAGGGGGACTGCTGACTAGCAAGTAAGTAAAAAAAGGGGTCATGGGGTAAACAAGTCAGCACAATAACTTTAAAGGGGGTGGCATTTGGTACAAGCCATTTTTGAAAAAGGGGTCTATCCAGAGGCACATCCTATCCTGATCAGATGTGGAAGTGCCCCATCATAATGCTGATTACTGTCCAATGAGGCAACCGCAGTCTTATGTTACAGCCTAGTCTATGAATTCAAAATGGCTGTCCACAACCAAAATGATCCAATGTTGGTACAATGTTCAAAACCAGATACTGGCAAAAACTACATTGCTCTGTCTTTTGGTTTATAGCAAATCAATACAAAAAACAAAACTTAACATTTAAAATTAAAATTGGAAATTATCTTATATGTGCATTATTAAGGCGCTTAAAGTGACAGTCGGAGATTTTTTTAGGATACACATTTCTTTCAAATTTCACTGAATCGTTTGTAGACCACATACCGAGGACGTTTGGAAGGTTTATTGGCAAAAAAGGTGCAAAGCAAACCGCAACCTTGTTTGAACTTGCCTGCTATCGTATCTTTCCCCATAAAAAACCATGCATTGACTTTCTGTCGTGCACGACAGAAACTACTAATCGTAATCTTATTACATAAAGTCGGTGTATTTGGCGTAATTCACTTCAGGTGTGATCTAATACATGGTAAGCATTCCAAATAATGTAAAAAAATGGGGTTTCGATAAAAATTGGGTGCGCTTCTTCCTGGAAATCTCCTCATGTCTCTTTTAAAGCTGCTTTAAATCCCTCAGAAGCCACCAAGAACGAAATTATTAGCCAACAATGTGAAGGTGTTAAAATGGCGGCCATTTTGGGATATATGTAAATTATGTAATCTTTCTCTGCTGATAAAATACTTCGGAATCTTAATATAATTTGGGGACCTATAGAAATGCGTTGGGGTAAAAAAAAAATTGGCAATTTGTTGGGGTTCGCCCCAAATGTGAATGATTTTACCAAGACTCAAAGTACTGTAGTAGTTGGTAGTTGCTGTGGTAAGTGGTCTGCCTCAGATATTATCCCCCATACCACATAACAACAGGGCATCCTAATGTAAGGATGTGACAACATAAGTTACATCATCCTTACCTCAAAGTATAAGTCAAGCTTCCAAAGTCCAAACCCTTTTATATATTCACGATTCCAGAAACTAGTGACAGTATACAAGCTTGTGACAGCTAAAAACTTTTAAAAATGTACAATGCGAGAAAAAATGAGTTTGAAGTTGCAGTTTAGTACAGACCATCATGCAGATTTTTTTTTCTTCGCAGATCAATGGTAAATTATATCATTGTAGTGTTCTAACAATGCTTGGGTCTCTAAAGATATTACTGCAAGGCCATCAAATACACCAAACACATTTTTGCATATTTTTACACTGTTGGAGTAACTTTGATTGACTCATCAACCATTTTGGCCAATAGACGAAAACTGTTTTTTTTAAGGTGTACATACTTGGAACATCAAACATAGATTTCTTACTCAAAACAACCAAATGTTATGGGAAGTTTAAAAATGTGGAATAAATTCGGAATAAATATGTGCTTACCAGAGAAAATAGTAGTATTTTCGGACTCGGCTGCATAAACAGATAAAAATTACTTTTGGAAATGGCCATTGAAAACTTAATTTTGTAAAGTGTCAATAGGAAAATGAAATTAAGTTCTCTAACACAAAAGGTAAATATCATATAGCTTCCAAATAAAGTGAAATAGGAAGTGGAAAAGACTCTATTCAATATGGAAGAAAAAAGGAAAATTTCAGATTTTCACCCACCCCAAAAATTTGATGACGTCATCTTTATTGCGTTAATATCTATTTTTTTGCAATCCCAGCGAATTTTCGACCTCTCATTCGTATAATCCTGAAGTTAGTTTTAAACAACCACGTGATGTTAGTCTGCAAAAAAGTTTTTACGAGGTAACCTCCTACTTTTCTGCAGGCTTGGGGCCCTGACATTGTTTGTGAACCGTATCTTGAAACCACTCAACCAAAATGAATGTTTTTTTTTGTCCATATTTCTGAATATGGTGATAAAATCTTTTGATAAAATTAAATCCACAGATATCAAATTACAACAAGGGGGTTCTCGAACCACAAGTCTCGCCTGCTTTCAAAATTAACGGAAGACAAAAAGCAGCACACCAGTGCAACTGTGCGAGTCCAGGTGTCCCCAAAAAGTTGTGCAAGCAGATGAACTCCATTTCTCAACTAGTTTACTTCCCACTTTCTTTGACACCAACCCAGGGGTCACAACATTATTCCATTGTGGAGATATTAATCTTGAAGTTGAAATCCGCCCCCCCCCCCCACGAGCATAAGTGAGATGTTTTAGGAGTAGCACCCCTGGTTTTGCCCTTATAGTATTCTTTATTTCCCGCTCTTTCATTTGACACCACTCCCGGGGTTCACACCTATTCCATTGTGGAGATATTAATCTTGAAAGTGGAAATCCCCCCCACACGCATAAGTGAGATGTGTCGGAGAGCACCCCTGGTTTTGAATTTATAGTTTCGTTTATTTTCCGCCCGTCATTTGACCACCACTCCAGGGGTCACAACATTTGCAATTGTGGAGATATAATCATGAGAAGTCCTCTGCAACCAGAGCTACTAAGATGTTTAGAGTAGCACCCCCGGTTTGCATTTTCCTAGTATTCTATACATCTTCACTCTTTAATTTGACAACCCCCTAGGGGGTCACAAACATTTTCCACATGGTGGAGACATTTAATCTGAAAGTCCCACCTGAGCACACAAGTACGAGGACGTTTAGGAGTGACACCCCGGGTTTGCTTTAAAATAGATTTATATTCCATCTGTCATTTGATACCCCATAGCGGTTAACAACATCTTCATTTGGAGAGATTAATCTTGAAATGTACCAACATAATCATAACCCAGCGATGTTTATGCGTACATCCCCGGGTTGGCATTTATAGTATTATTTATAGTATTCTTTTTCATAGTATTTATTTATCCTGCTCTTTCATTTGACACCACCCAAGGTCACAATATTTATTGTGGAGATATTAATCATGAAAAGTCATGCAAAATCCCTTAAAACTTCACTAACTTAGTAAAAATTATTCAATTGGTCAAAACTATGTTTGACAAAATCTGGTGCCACATTTTAAATTTGAGTTCCATACGATGCGTACGGGGGAGAAGGGCGAAACACCACTTTACGTTAATTTTTACATTTTCCAAGAAAGTAAACAGGGCTAGCAAACCCAAAAGACTGACCCTGTGCAACCACCACCTTTGTTGTGGTATACCCCCCATTTTTGCTTGATAAGTCGTTCTTGTTTGTACACCACCAAATCACACACAGCAATATACTGCCAAATAAACATGCTGACCTAAGTTATTGTTAAGGTAACAAAACTCCTGAATCAAATCTTTTGCTAAGGGGGTGGTATTTCACACGGAACAGTGACAACCTGAGCCCAATTGGTTGAAATGGATCAAGCATTTGGCATTAGTTGCATTTAAAATAATCAAAGAATCCCTTTAAGGGGCCCACATGCATTTCGACCACAAGACATTCACACCAAAAGAGTAGGGCATAGTAGTTGTCATGTAGCAAAGGACATTTTGCATATCCACTGTACAATTTCACGATTACAGCAATTACGATATTTAAATACTCAACTGTTATTCCAAAAATGACACTTAATCGGCCCACATGCACTTGACCAATTATTTGGAAAATTTCCCCCCAAACCCCACCACAAAAAGATGCAAGGAATAGTATTCTTGCATGGTGCAAAGGAATGTTGCCCCATCCGATGGACCGTTTCAGAGATACAGTAATTAGCATATTTACTTAGCTCATTTGCATCCCTAAGACATGCATATCTCGTACTTTCAAATTGAAAGAAAAGATGCGCTCATCATCGGCTTTCATTCATCGAAGGAAGGAATTTTGCAGATCCGAGTACCGTGTTTCAAAATTATAGCAATTATGTGACTTTTTGCATATTAATTAGCTTCATTTGCATATTTTATTGCCGAAATACGCCCACCAAAAATCTAATCAGGTCGAGAACTCCTTCAGCCCGCTTCCTTCAACCAAGTTAAATCATTATACGCCCATACGGAACTCCAGAAAACTGGTACACAAGCATGCGGGAAAATTTTGCAAATTGCATATTCTGAGCCCAAAATCTAATCAGGTCAGAACTGTCGACCCCGTTTCTTTCCACCAAGTTACATCATCGTCAGCCTTACGGAACTCCAGATAATCATACACAAGCAGTGAACCGGCAGCAGCCCCCAGACATACTTAGGAGAGCTAATTGTGGTGTTTTGGTGTCTGACATGTGGGCTAACTTAATTAGCCCCCCCCCCCGTGTTCTGTACTTACAGGAGCCTCCACAATGTAGTTCTGGTTCAATCTTACAGACCGACACAAACAGACTGAACAGTATGGGCTTTTGGGCAATAGGATTCTGATACCATAGGTCCATATTAACCCCACTTTACCCTACTTAAAACAATGGTCATAGATAGTAAAACTATACATTTTCTGAATTTTATATTTGTTTTTACTGGCATGGATATAAAAACATATAAAACTGCAAGTGGTTGGCTTGAAAATCGTGTATGAAAGACCCAAAGGCACACCCAGTATTTTTATCTGAATTCTTTAATCTATACGTGCGTATCAAAATTCCTACTTGAGCTCAAAAACCTTTCTCGGTGAAATCCAGATTTTAAGTGTGATATTATGCACATGATCAATTAAAGTTGACCTAAAGCCACACATTATTTGATCCTTTGTTTCTTCTTTTGCTAGTGATAAACCGCAATCAGCTTGTTTATTAGATTTTGAGACGTCATTCACTGTATGTCTTTTGCAGGAGACGGTATGCAAAAGTTTTCTAAATACTCATTTTTTTTCACTATTTGGTGTTTTGTTTTACCTCAAAGCAGTTATATGGAAATTGTACATATGATCCCTGATTTATAAGTTAAAAACAAGTGCATTTCCACATTTTTCGATTCTCTCGCAAATATCGCTGCTTAATCCCTTTAACCCCCATAAGAACGGTCTAAAACAGGTAAGGTAATAGCTAATTGCATGTCCCTACTTTAGTTGTCAAACATCTGGTTTCCCCATTGCGTAAAATTGCTCTAACACTAAAAGAGACAATTTTCATTAGGGCAAGAGATGTGTGGAAGCAACCTGATTCCATATCCTCTACATCAGCAGGGCTTTGACTTCTTGGACAAGCACCATGTACAATTAAGGGCACAAAAGTGCTTTATTTAGTGAAACTAACATTGTTGAATACATAAAAACTAAAACATCATTATTTATTTCCAAAACTACATGTACAGACATTTATCAACGAATCACAAAATACCATAGTGTATGAATACATAGTAATGATGAGTGGAAGAGTACTGGGAAATAAGCTAAGAGGACCCTGTCAAGTCCCAGGCTCTATTGTTTCATGGTTTTTCCAATTTGTTCATAATTTTGATATATGATACCTTTTTGCAAGAAAAAGGTATTAAAAAACCATAACACTATTGGCTAAATCGGGGGTGGGGTCCCAAAGATGATGCCTGAAACTAAATTTCAAAAACTAAAAAATTAAAAAAAAAAAAAATGGCCCCCAAAACAAAAAAAAAAATCTGTTAGTTTTCCTGCATGAAGACCCCAGTCTGGTTATTTACTCTAGGTATAGGTTGGTTCACAGATAAACCAAGATATTCACACCACCCATCTCAATGGAATGACATTGAGCATGTGCTTCAAACAACATGTCTTGATTTTGTTATTAATGTAATTAATATTAATGCAAACCTTAAGTACTTATATGAAGGACTTCGAATTACAGGGGTGGTTTGTCTCAATTCTTTTTCCTCTTTCATGCAAGTAATTGTCACCATAATATGATTATAAAGTTGATTATAAAATTGGATGTTAAACCCAAAGTAATTGGTCGAGCTATGAGTTCGCAAAAATATTAAAAATTATAGCGAAGACCAATTAATATTGGGAGTAAAAATTCATCAATTTTATCATTATCATGTTTTGGATCTGATATGTTCACACACTTGGACTCTCAAAACTGATAATCGAGATTTCTTAAATCGGGCTAGCCATTGGATAGCATACAACATGTACCAAATTGGCCAGGCCCATAGGGCTGTGTGAGAACTACAATAAATTTGTGGCCTTGGGTTCATAACATCCCCCACAAACACAACATTTCCCATGCCTTAAATTTCATGGGTAATGAGAAAAAAAAGAACTTATTACAAAACCCAAAATCTCAGTTTGATGGGTAAAGTGGCAGAGATGAGGTTTGTCAAATCAGCTCACCTTTAATGCCCACATGCAAATTCGACCACAAGTACGATCACAACAAAAGATGTATGGCATAGTAGTGTCATGTAGCAAAGGAATTTTGCATATCACTGTTACCATGTCAGCGATACAGCAATTACGCATATATTTAATTAGATCAACTGTATCAAAAATGCCCCTTTAAGCGGCCCACATGCACTTTGACCTAATATGCTGCACACAAAAGATGCAAGGCATAGTATTCTTTCATGTTGCAAAGAATTTTGCCATCCGACATACCTTTCAGAGATACAGTAATTAGCATAATTAGCTCATTGCATACCTAAGCCATGCATATCTCGTAATTCAATTGCAAGAAAGATGCGCATCATCATAGGCTTTCATTCAGCGAAGGAATGCATATCTGAAGTACCGTTTCAAAATTATCGCAAATTATGCTGATTTTTGCATATTAATTAGCTCATTTGCATTTTAATTTGCCCGAAATACGCCCAAAATCTAATCAGGTCGAGAATCTCAGCCCGCGCTTCCTCCACCAAGTTAAATCATAGACGCCAGACGGAACTCCAGCAAACGTACACAAGCTTGCGGGAAAATTTGCCAAATAGCATATTCTAAGCCCAAAAATCTAATCAGTGAGACTTGTCGACCCGCTTTTTCCACCAAGTTACATCATCGTAGCCTTACGGAACTCATAAATCAACACAAGCCGTGAACGCGGACCGCAGAAAGACATTTAGGAGAGCTACATTGTGGGTTTGTGGTGTCCTGTAAATGGGGGGCTTTAACATTAATTAGCCCCACAATGTAGTTCTGTATTAAAGGCAGCCTCACAAGTGGTTCTGGTCGTATTACAGACAGACACAAACGGACTGAAACATTATGGGCTGTTTGAGCAATATGATTCTGATACCATAGTCCTATTAAATGGTTTAGCAGCGATTTTCTAAACCGAAACATCGAAAAATCATACAAAATTCATATTTTATATGTTGTAATGGGCTGATATAAAAATATAACCTGCAAGGGTTGGCTTGAAATCGTGTATTAAAGACAATTAGGCAGTACTTTTTATCTGATCTTTAATTTCTAGTGCGTATCAAAATTCCTACTTGAGCTCAAAAACCTTGCTCGGTGAATATCCCAGATTTAGTGTGATAATTATGCACCCATGATCAATAAAGTTTGACCTCAAGCACAAACATTCTTGATCTTTGTTTATCTGTGAATGAAAACCGCAATCAGCCTGGTTATTGAAGATTTTGAGACGTCCTCCACTGTATGTCTAATTGCAGGAGACGGTATGACAATTTTCTCAAACTTCATTTTTTTCACTATTTGCTGGTTGTTCTACATCAAGCAGTTATATGGAATTGTACACAATATCCCATTATAGTTTAAAACAGTGCATTTCCACATTTTTCGATTCTCTCGCAATATCGCTGTAATCCTTTTAAACCCTAAGACGGTTAAAAAGTAGGTAATAGCTATTGCATGTCCCTACTTAGTTGTCAAAATTGGTTCCCCATGCCTTAATGCTCTAAAATAAAGAGACAATTTGAATAGGGTCAATCAGCTGTGGAAGGCAACATGGATTAAAACCTCTACATCAGCAGTGCTTTGAATTCTCTGGCAAGGCACCATACAATAATGCAAAAGCTTTATTTATGAAACTAACATTGTTGAATTACTACATAACATAATTTTTTCTGTCCCCACATCATGTACATACATACAAAGCATCACATAAAATACAATAATCTGTATGCTAATACAAGTTAATGATGATGTGGAAGATTACTGGGAAATAAGTAAGAGGCTGTCAAGTCCCGACTATTGTTTCAATGTTTCAATTTGTTCATAATTTGATATGAATACCCTTTTTTCCAAGAAAAGGATTCATAAAAAATAAACAATATTGGCTAATCGGGGGTGAGGTCCTAGATACATCGGACTGTCGATACACACTTTCAATGGAATGTTCACAAACTAAATAGGCAAAATCTGTTAGTTTCCTGCATGAAGACCCCAGTCTGGTTTATTTACTCTAGGTATAGGTTGGTACACAGATACAAGATATTCCACAAACACATCTCACCTGGGAATGAAATTGGCAGTGATTCAAACAAAATGTCTGATTTTTGTTATAATGTAATTAAATTAATGCAACTAGTACTTATGAAGACTGTTCGTAAAGGTGGGTGTCTCAATCCGCGTCCAATTCTTTTTCTCCTTCATGCAGTAATTGTCACCATACATATGATTATAAATGTGTGATAAAATGGATCGATTAAACCCCATTATTTTTTTTTTAGTAGAGCTATGAGTTGCAAAAATATTTTAAAACTCATAGCGAGACCAATTAATTTGGGCGTTAAATCATCCAATTTATCATTATCATAAACATTATACAAAATTATTATTTTCACACACTTGGACTCCTCAAAAAAGGATAATGAGATAAATCGGGCTAGCCATTTGGATAGCATACAACATGTACCAAATTGGCCCGGCCCATAGGGCTGTGTGAGAACTACAATAAATTTGTGGACATTGTTCATAACATCAAAACAAAACATTTCCCATGCCTTAAATTTCACTGGGGTAATGAGAAAAAAAAGAACTTTCTTACAAAACCCAAATCTCCAGTTTGATGGGTAAAGTGGCAGAGATGAGGTTGTCAATCAGCTCACCTTTAATCAATTTAAAGAGATACTGGCACATTTGAAAAATAGTGTGCCCTCTAGATTTTCAAAATTGATATTTTGTATGGTTGTAGAAGTTGTAAAGCTTGTATGTATACATTAGCCCTCACCTGAAATTATTTCGCCCAAATCAGCACCCTTATGGGTAAACAGAACAATTTTATAATTAATGACTCCAGCGACATGAATTCGGCAGACGATGCAGAAATGATGTTTGACACAAGAAAACACATGCCGGAGTTGATTCCCATGGCATGTACCTTGTTCGGCCGGTCTGTGACCTTTGCGGTTTTAATATCAATGAGTACGAGGCTATATGATATTCATCTAATAGACAGATTTGTTGATTAAAGTTACGGCAAACTTAAAAGTTAGCCTATAAATTACCTGCATGTCTTCAGCCTCTTATTAATGTCCATATCTGTTTTTGGGTATGTTATTTTTTATGTGTAGAATAGATCTCTATTCTTCCAATGGCCTAAAATGTCATTTAGTCCATAAGCCAGTTTCTGTACAGGCCTTAAAATTCGAGTTTGTTACACCCACCTGGTGATTAATTTTCCAATATATCACCTTGAATTCAATATATCACTAGGATTAGGTATGTTTCCGTCCCGAAAAGTTGCACAATAGTGCGTACTGCCTATTTCAAAATGGCCACCATTGTTTTATGAAAAACTGCTATTGTATTTTCATTATAGATAGGAATTTCATCCAGGACTAAACAAAATAAAGTTCTACCTTCCTGAAGAGGGCTTAAACATTTAAGTGTCCAAGATGGCCGCCGGTAGGAGGCATGTTTTGTTAAATGTACTAAAATTGCCAAATAGATGGGGTAAGAATGCGAGTAATATTTTGAGAGCACCAAAAAGAGATTCAATGACATTTGTGTATTGCTGACATGATCATAACTCATGATGGCGGCGGTTATACCCGCTCCGGGGGGACATAAATCAAGAAGAAAAACACCCCTGCACATCTTTTTCGACCTAATAAGAACCATAACGAAAACTATTGATAAAATTTTCCCGCAATTTTCTCTTGTACTTCTGGATAATTGCAGACCACTCAACACTAGTCGACGCTGGGAAGGAAGCTGATCTAGGCAGTGGAGAGAGAGAAGGAGCCTGTGGTAAAGTTCAGAAAACAAAGTATCACTTGATGTGATCAGAAAGAAACTTAGGTTACCATATTTTAAATTTTCCCTCTACTAAGACATTGTCACTTATTCATAGTCAATTTTATTTTTATGGGAAAAACCCACACCTATGACGTCATGGTAGCCCTTAATACAGTCCACACCATTATTTGATTTTATTGTATCCGGTTGATATGAGTGGGTCTCTATGAACTAGTATATAGTCAGTTTAAACTATGTTATATGGACCCAAGTAGTAAAACAGCTATAGTAGCGGCACTCTCTAGGACAAGTCAATACCCACTTTAATATTTTTCATCTTGAAATATGTAGGGCACTTTTAGAGAGTGTGTTTAAAAAGTCGAAAAGATGGGTAGGGCTGCTTTTCTTCCTGATTTACGTATCTAGAGCGAATATAATCTCCGCCATCTTTAAAAACAAGGACTCTGTAAAATATAAATGCCATAAATTATGTTTGGAGCTCCCAAAATATCACCAAGGTTCTTATTCCAAAAGTTTGACCTTTAAGTTCTTTAGCCAAATCTGGTCCTTGCGGCGGCCATTTGGACAACAAGATGTTTAAGCCCCCTTCAGGCCAGTTAAAAACTTGGTTCGTGTAGTCGTGGATAAACTTTTATACTGTAATGAAATTATAATGCGTTTTAATAAAACAATGTCAGCCATTTTGAATGGGCAGGACACGCTAACGTGCGCTTGGAGAGTGAGCGAAAAAAGACCGAATACTAGGAAAGCCGGCGGACGGGGGGACATCCCTTATAGATGATATATGGGAAAATTATCACTAATTGGGTGCAACGAACGGAAAATATGATGTGGGCAGTATGGACTAATTTGTGCAAGCAAATTGAAGAAAATTTCATATTTTCGAAAATGTGCCAGTGCCGCTTTAAATCACATGGACGGAAATACCATGTTATGTCTAATTGCATCAAATACATGTAGTGCATCTTCCAGAAAAAAATTCTGATGACTGACTGCAGGGAAGGGGTGGAGGACAAGCGATTTTTGTTCTTTTCAAATTTCTGTTGGTCTTATTAAATTGTATGTTGGAAATTCAATTCCGGGCTATATGTTAATGATTTTGTTGTTTTTTTTAAAACAATGTATTAGTAAAAGAAAAAGTTATTGGTGATCACAAAACTTGTTTGATCTGAAACAAAGATTTCTGTAAAAGTATTTCACTGAGGGGCACATTTCACTCACTGAAAGGTTTCTGTAGACAGGACAGCTGAGGAGAGGGTTATTCTGATTGCGTGAGGGGTCAGAGATTAGGGCATTAAACTACAGACAAAAAACATAACAAATGTTCTGTTAAGGTTCTCCAACTTACCCTTCCAAAATGGGACTTGTGGGACAGCTATGGTTCATTTCAAAAACAACCAATGCATTTGCTGGTGGGTGGGAAGTTGGTTGTCCTCACTCATGGATCTGAAAAATGCTTCATTTAGTTTCAACTGATTAAATGGAGCGAAAAAATGTTTGTATTTTGTTCTATGATCAATGTACAGTATAATATACCTTTTGTTGGTGTTTTTTATTGTGTAAGAGTGAATTAGCTGCAATTAGGAGATTACAGGTACATTGGTTTGCATCTCTAGGTGCCACCAGGGTTAGTGATTGAGATTAACAATGTGACTGTGAATGTGTTCCAAATAAGAACACTTCATTGAAAGGTAGTTGCAAATGTAGCAAGTCTATGGTGCATTGCTACCATTGGCAATTACATGAGGCAGTTGTGGCATGTGTTAAATACAATTGTACAAAAAAAGCATTGCAATATGCAAAGAAATTTGATACAAGAGCATCAATGATGGCATGCATACCATCGCTGATAAGTAGCACAGATTAAGTGGGGTCACACCATTTGTAATCTGCAGCAGAAATTTTTTTTTTTTTTTTTTGTAAGCAAAACAAAATGTTGATCCCACCTGTCCCCGCCCCACATCACCTCCCCTCTATCCTACCTGCTCCTACCCCAATATCCCACCTGTAAACTACCAAAAAACCTCCAACACCCCATATTTGCCTCCAAAAACTCCCAATACCCCTCTCCAACACATTCCCCTCCTGTCCAAAACACCCCATCTCCCCTCTCCAAAACCACAACTCCCTCATCCAACACTCAAATCTCCTTCATATCCAACACCCAATTCTCCCCCTGCTCCACCACCCTCACCTCTACCAACACAATCTCCCCTCTCTAACACACCATCTACCCCTCTCCACACACCTCTCCCCTCTCAACACACCATCCCCCTAGTACAACACACCATCCCCCTCTCCACACACACATCCCCCTCTCCAAACACCATATCACCTCTCCAACATACCATTGTCCCCCTCTCCAAGACACATGTCCCCTTCTCCAACACACCATCTCCATCTCTCCAAATACCATCTCCCGCTCTCAGCATCCCATCTTCCCTTTTACCAACACCCCATTCCCTTTACCCAACCACCCCCATATCCCTTCCCAACCACACCTGACACACAAAAAAGTACAGGCTTAGCTTAGTAAAGACCCAACCTTATATTTTGTACTGTCGACTTAGTAGTCTACACGGTGAAAACAGGTACCCATAGTGGAAATACCCCAATTTGTATGGTATGCAATGGAGCAAGCAACATTCTGTGACGGGGTAGTTATATCATAACACCACGCACTATGGGTTTCCCCTAGTAAAAGGAACTTCTACCGTGATGAACGTTTTTATCTGGGCGTACTCGCATCACGGTAGAAGTACTTCCGTATACAATAACCTGTAGCAGTGTAAATGAATAGGCTCCGAAGAAAAAAGTTTCGTAAATATTCGGAGCTAATAAAAATTGTTTCATATTATCCTCGCTCGTAAAACAAGGCACACACTTACATATTTATCATAATCGATGCATAAAATTCATAATTAGTAATTCTAAGATACAAAATTCAAGGGAAATCCTTCCATATATAATTGTATAGTTCCACACCAGTGACAACAGTGGCAATACTAGTGCCATTACTCAACATGTGAAAGCAAATTGTAGATGTATATTTTGTCGATGATTTGTATTATAAGAACATTAGCAACAACTTGGGCGAGTAATTTTATCCGAGTTGTATTGTGAATTCAGTAAACCTGCTGCTACACGTTTTTAAGTACACTCTTCTGCAAACCTATAGTGGTCCATAACAAAAACGTCATTCCGATTAAAGAATGTGTCTGATTTGCTCGTATATTTAGGGTTGCATTGCGAACTAGGTTTCCCCGCAGCCACACCACATATGATGAAAAAAAAATTTACTGGAAACATAAAATTCGTTGGTTGCCTCTGATATTGCCACATGGATGTAACACTTTGCCTATTATTGAATTGCATGCTGTGTGTTATAAGGAGAAGTGAATCAGTTCAATCAAAAAAATTATGACTTTCCTGCCAGAAAGTAGGAGACTTGGTAGAGAGACTCAGTCACCCCACGTATATATTAGTTTCTGCTCTTTTAAATGCACTATTTTCCCATATTTAAGTAATCGTCCCATCAGTGTTGATTCCAATTCCAGTTAGGATTCAGTAAATTTCAAATTACAGCTCCCTTGATAAAAAAGATCCATTAATCATGAATTTTCAAATCATACTGAAGTTCCAAATCCATCACAGACATAATTATACCACAATCCTCCAATCACATTGCGAGCTTCATTTCAATTCAAAGCAAGCATGTCCCCGAGTGGTCAACTTTGGTTATTGTTTCAAATATTAAACAAGAGCTTGTCAACTGATGGTGCTATACCATATTGCTGTATGCAATCAGGCGGGGCCAGCAGTGCTGTCATATCTACATCCCAAATATAGCTAATAGAGTTAAAATAGCTGATGGATCAAATTTATATGATAGATATATGCTAATTCCAAGGAATCATGACACTGCACAGCTGTTTGACCCATGTGGATCATCTCTTTTATTTTTAGAGTAATTAATTTTAAGCAGTGGCGACACAATTTTCACAACTGATAATAAGTAGAGACATGCAAGAGCTATTTCCTCTGCAAAAATCAGACAAATTCATTGTGGGAATCTTGCCATATAAGCCATATAAGTTCTATGTGCCCATTCTCTGTGTAGAGAGACACGTTAAACCAGATTTTACAGAACAAGGCGGTTCTCGAACCACAAGTCTCGCCTACTTTCGCGCATAACTGTAAGACAAAAAGCACCACACCAGAGTCCAGGGTGTCCCCAAAAAGTTGTGCAAGCAGATAAACTCCAATTTTTCAACTAGGTTTACTTCCCACTCTTTCATTTGACACCACCCTAGGGGTCACAACATTTTCCATTGTGGAGATATTAATCTTGAGAAGTCCTCAACAAGAGCATAACTAAGATGTTTAGGAGTAGCACCCCCTGGTTTGCATTTTTATAGTATTCTATACCTCTCACTCTTTCATTTGACACCACCCTAGGGGTCACAACATTTTCCGTTGTGGAGATATTAATCTTGAAATGTCCCCAACATGAGCATAACCAAGATATGTTTAGGAGTAGCACCCCCGGGTTTGCATTTATAGTATTCTTTATTTCCTGCTCTTTCATTTGACACCACCCCAGGGGTCACAACATTTTCCATTGTGGAGATATTAAACATGAAAAGTCATGCAAAAATCCCTTAAAATTCACTAAATTTAGTAAAAATATGAAAATTTACTCAAATTGGCAACACTATTTTTGAAAATATCATGTGACCACATTTTAAATTTGGGTCCCATACGGGGTCTGGAAAGCGGCAAAATGCCCAATAGACCATTTGCACGATCCCCGAAATGCATCTCATTCGGTGCCCATTTCCATCCGGGAACTTGTACCAGAGGTCATGTTTACAAAAAAATTGTTGTTCGTTCGCGTCGCCGAACAGTGCCTAAAATTACAATACAAAGTACCTTTTCACGTGAAGTTAATCTTACAAAATGTAGAAGAATATCTATGGAACAAAAAACAATCGAGGCACTGGTGTTGAAATTCACGACAAAACGTGATATTTTCGATCGTACTGTGCCCTACTTGTCACCTGACGGACGATTACACAACTATTGTGCAACGTCACAGATAGGGTAAGTTTTCTGGTATTATCGTTACGCTCCTAACCGTATGTTTTTATGGCCCGACTGGGCTGTAAAAGTTTCCCGGATGGAAATGGGCACCGAATGAGATGTATTTCGGGGATCGTGCAAATGGTCTATTGTACATATTTTCACATTTTCCAAGAAATGTAAACAGGATGGCAACCCAAAAGACTGACCCATGTGCAACAACCAGAACTGGAAAAACCATTTCAATGAACACATGGGCACTAGATATCTAGCTTAGCTGTATCTATTGATGTTAATACCTTTGCTGTGGCATACTCCCCCCCCCCCATTTTTGCTTTGATAAGTCTTCTTGTTTTGTACACCACCAAATCACACACAGCCATATACTGCCAAATAAACACATGCTGACCTAATTTATTGTAAGGTAAACAAACTCCTGAACTCCTTTTGCAAGGTGTAGTATTTCACACTGAACCTGAGCATATTTGGCTGAAATGGACCAAGCATTTGGCATTAGTTGCAATTTTAAAATAATCAAAGAATGCCCCTTTAAGTGGCCCATATGCATTTTGACCACAATTATGATTCACACAAAAGACGTATGGCATAGTAGTCTCATGTAGCCAAGGAATTTTGCATATCCGATGTACCGTTTCAAAATTATAGCAATTACGCATATTTAATTAGATCAATTGTATCAAAAAATGCCCCTTTAATCGGCCCACATGCACTTTGACTGCAATTATGATTCACACAAAAGATGTACAGCATAGTAATCTCATGTAGCGAAGGAATTTTGTATATCCAATGTACCATTTCAGCCATACAACAATTACGCATATTTAATTAGATCAATTGTATCAAAAAATGCCCCTTTAATCCGCCCACATGCACTTTGACCCAATTATGATTCACACAAAAGATGCATGCCATAATATTCTTTCATGCAGCGAAGGAATTTTACCTATCTGTTTTACCGTTTCAGAGATACAGTAATTACGCATATTTGATTAGCTCATTTGCATACCTAAGCCGCACATATCAAAAAATGCCCCTTTAATCGGCCCACATGCACTTTGACTGCAATTATGATTCACACAAAAGATGTACAGCAATATAATCCTCATGTAGCGAAGGAATTTTGTATATCCAATGTACCATTTCAGCCATACAACAATTACGCATATTTAATTAGATCAATTGTATCAAAAAATGCCCCTTTAATCCGCCCACATGCACTTTGACCCAATTATGATTCACACAAAAGATGCATGCCATAATATTCTTTCATGCAGCGAAGGAATTTTGCATATCCGATGTACCGTTTCAAAATTATAGCAATTACGATGATTTTTGCATTTAATTAGCTCATTTGCATATTTAATTTGCCCGAAATACGCCCAAAATCTAATCAGTTTGAGAACTCCTCAGCCCGCTTCCTTCCACCAAGTTACATCATTATACGCCATACGGAACTCCAGAAAACTTGTACACAAGCCTTGCGGGAAAATTTTCGTAAATTATGCAAATTAGATACTTAATTAGCATATTTTATGCCCAAAATCTAATCAGTTTGAGAACTCCTCAGCCCGCTTCCTTCCACCAAGTTACATCACCGTAGCCCTTACGGAACTCCAGAAAAATCATACACAAGCAGTTTACACGGACGGACAGACAGACAGACGGACAGATGGACAGACAGACAGACGGACAGGCGGACAGACAGAGGGACAGACAGACAGAAAAGTGATTACTAAGTCTCTGCCGAACAAAGTTCAGGCGAGACAAAAATCATATTTGACCCGCAATGAAATTTCCTAAAAATTTATGCAGGATCAAGTCAGTGCTACATATAATCCCAATCAGTTGTCAAAAGTCTGTCGCCGTTGATATTTTTTGTTTAATTCTGGTTTTGTCATAATAAATGAGACCTTCAAAAAGCTGTGACTGTGGTACAAAATCCTCTTCTCAAGGAGCATGCAAGCGAATGAAGTGCCCCACCAGTCTTGGCAGATTCATCAGTAACGGTTATGTCACGCTCCTACTTGGTCATTGCTATCAACAGCAATTTCTGGTCCAGATCCTGAATCACTGCCAAAGCTGTATATTTCTTCCCACCGAAATACTAAAATTCCATCTTGCTGTCACTCGAATTGTCTTCAAAAAGGCGGTTGAAATCAACATTCACGTTTGTTGGCGAGAGGCCATCTATGATCAGCATATCAGTGTTTCTATTCAATAGTTAATAGGTGTATTGGACCTGCTACAAGGTCCATCTTTGCCACTGGAATTTGGGCATCCAGACGCTCTTTGTCACATGATTTTTGGATTTGATAATTAAGAAACATTAAAAAACATTAAAAAAACATGACTTATGCAAGCAAGACCCGATGAAAGGGCTATTTCTATTGGGTGAAAACTGAACCTTGATCAGAGGTCGCTCCAGGATTTACGTACGTATTTTCTCATTCACCGATGGATGCCAAGGGCAGAACATATGATGTTGTAATCGACTTCTTGATCACATGAGCTGAGTGATCCACCCACCTGAGTACCATGACCATCTTTGGCTATCCCCTTCCTTAGACCGCAGCAATTACAAATCACACCATTCAAGAAATACGCCAACTTACCCTAACATACCATGATAATTGGGGTCTGATCGGACACAGGTCAAACTTCATCAATGCTACACCTTCGCCGTGCACAATATAAAATGCATGCTGCATGGTTGTGGACTCTCAGCAAAATCCCAATATTTCTCTACTTCTTGAGCCCCAAAATGGCTCCAAACAGTCAAATGACACCCCAACTTTGGGAGATCTCTTTGTAACTTTTTTCCTCAGGTTCAACCCTATACCCACTACCAAATTTCATCATCATAGGATAAGAAATGTAGCCTTTGATAGTCAAAAAACAAACACAAAATCAATACCACATTCCTCGCTCATCATTACTATAACCCCAGTGCTAGGGTTAAAAAATCGAAACTTAAACGCAACTTGCTTATTTTTGTCTGTATGCATTAGTAAGACAAACATATTTGAACAATGTAATTTCTGAGTTACTTTACATCACAACTTTTGAATATTCTCACCAACAGGTACATTGCCTTGATGTCACCATCAAGAAAGCAGAAGGCACCCTCTCCACGGATCTATATACCAAGCCTACAGACACTCATCAGTATCTCCATTCCTCTAGTTGCCACCCTCGCCACTGTAAGACTGGCATTGCTTACAGTCAGGCTCTTCGCCTTCGGCACATATGTTCTAATGATTTCTATACCATTCCAGGAATTTGAAGAAACACCTAGTAGCCAGAGGACACAGCTCCAGCAGAGTTCAACAAGCCATCAAGAGAGCCTATTCACACTACCCAGGACTACAGCTCTTGCAGAGAAACCCAGAAACCAGGATACTTCTACGCCCAAACTCCCCCTTGTGGTTACATTTCATCCCAGTCTTCCTCCCCTGCGCCGTATTGCTAACACTAACCATCATATTCTTCACACTTCAGATCGCCTTCGCCGTGCTGTTCCTGACACTCCCATCTTGGCCTACAGACGTCCCCGCAATCTATGTGACATGATTGTGAGGGCTTCAGTCCCCCCACTAACTGATACTTCTTCTCCTACAGAGCAAAGTACTTTCAAGTGCACAGGTTCGAGATGCATCGTCTGTAAGGACCATATACAGGAGACCGACTCGTTCACCAGTCATGCCACTGGTACCAACTACAAGACCAGAGGCAACATCACCTGTAGTACTTCTAATGTCATTTATCTTATTTCTTGCAGAGTGTGTGGAGTCCAGTATGTTGGGGAAACCAAGACTCCTCTGAAGAGACGCTTCTATGGCCATAGGTCCACAGTCAACACCAGCAAGATGGAAACACCGGTGGGTCGGCACTTTAACTTACCTAACCATACTATTTCTGATATGACTTTACAGGGTATCAAATCTCTTGGCAACCGCCCCGACACTGTCCGTCTTAGTAGAGAAAAGGTGTGGATGAAGCGTCTACTCACCACCCAGCCCCATGGTCTCAACATCCAGGAAGGGAATGACTAGGTCCCTTTTTTCAACTCATATGTAACCAACCCCCCCCCCCTTTTTTTCAGCTTCTCTTTTTCAGGTTTCTCTGTACTTTTTTTCCATGCTTTTCATTTCATCATTCATGTTTTTTTATTTAGGCTTCGATTTTCTGTTCACTACATTTTTGTTGTTATCATTATCATTATGCTTTGTTTTGATATATGTGATGTGATCTGGGAAAACCCGTCGCATGTCGCAGAGGACAGTTTTGAAAAAATAAAGAAAATACCTTAAAATCTGTTATGTTGTACTTTATTTTTTGTCAGATTGAATAAGGCATAACTTTTGATATGTGTATCATAGAAGAAAGAAGTAAAAAGTTATGAAAACTTTATATTTCGGACTTTGCAATGACAGTCAAAACTCAAAATATAAATTTTGCACCATGTGGCGGGTTTTCCCAGATCGCATCACATATGTTTTATTTGTAATGCTTGGTTCTTGTTTATATGTTATAATTATAGCTTAGTTTTGTTAGGTATTCTCACCCATTCATTTTTCACTTTAACCCTCCTTTTTTTGTTCTCTTTCAGGTTTCTCATTTCCAAGTGTTCTTTGCCCCATCCTTTGATCATTATGTCTTCCCTCCTTTGCCATTCATCATCCCATTGTTCCCTTTCAGCTTTACCCTGTCCATGCCCCACTGATTTCCTGGTCATTTTCACACATCCCCTTGTTCATTAACTCTTATTGTTCTTTTTTCAGCAGGCTCTCCCAGTCCCTTTGCCCATCACTCATCCGTCCTCCACTTCTCCATTCCTCACTGATTTCTTGGTTATAGTCTCATATCTTTGTTCATTAATTTCCATTGTTCTCTTTTTCAGCTTTCTCTCCCAGTTCCTTTACACATCACCCCTCCCTGAGCTAGGTTCCTGTCTTTTGTTCCTTGTTTGTATATATTGTTTGTCTTATCTGTTGTTTTGTCAGTTTGCCTTTGATGAAGATCCTGCTAAGATTGAAACGTCAGGCCCACACTCTAGTATAAAGTATGAGCAAGGGATTAAATAATTAAATAAGATACTTTACAGAAAAATCACATATATGAAGAAAACTTATTTCAATTACTCCACTGCTTCATTGAGTTTCCTGTACTTATGTAAAAGTAATTAATATGGGAAACTTATTTGAGTTACTTTGTGTGAAGTCATGGGGAAAATATTGACTTACATCATGTAGCCAAGTGGCAAATATCACATACATGAATGAATGAATGAATGTTGTTCTCAACTTTACCCCCTGCAGGTAACCTTACATCAATTTCGAACACAATAATGCAAAAAACATAACTTTGTCAAAAATTGAGGGCATTGTTTGTTTACATCCTGAAGAAAATGACTGATAGTGGCTTTAACAGATATGAGTCTCATATTGTGTTGCTCTCCTGCCAAACACACCACCAGCGAATAACTAAAATTGTTTCTATATTTTCTCCACAACATTGCTAATTTTAGGGGATTTCATGCTCGCTTTACCTACTTCCGTTTTACACTTGTCAACCCACCGTAATAATAATCCTCATCTAATTCCACTTTTAGAAGAAGTCAAACCTGAATTTGATGTGAAATTCCCCATAACAAATTATTGAAGACTGAATTTAAAGTAAACAAAAGGAAATAGCTTCATCTCAAACAAAAATCAGTGAAATATGAAGTTTATTAACATGCTATCATTATGATTGTAACCATTTTCTATTGAAATGTTACACCAAGTTCAGCGTCAAATTTAACACTTTTTCCATCGAAGATGGTATAAATAGGCTAGCGGGCAAGATCTCATAGCGTTTACAAAGGTGACGCACTCCTAACGAGTACATAATTTTGCTAAAATAAATCGTCTAAAGTTATAAAAATCAGTTCTACGCGTGTTCTCACTTCTAGTATGTGCACATTTTCATGAAAATGAATTAAATGTCATCTCTTTTTTTCCCTGAATATCAGTGACCAAGAGATGCACACCACGTTCCATGACTCCAGCAAATAATGGTGCTATTGATAAGTAAATCCGCCCGTTATGAATAGGATGAATAGGACAACGGACTTCAGATTCTCTGGGACTGCAAAACCGTTGTTATTGTTCACCTTTGTTTCAATTTTCGAACAAGGTAACTCATATTTACGCGATGCATAAAATATGTCCCCGCCGAATTGCACGATCATTAACATGCGATAAATGCAACTACAATGTATAACCCCACCCGTCCCCCCCTCCCCGACACCCCACCCCTCCCCGACACCCCACCCCTCCCTGACACAAACACCACACCCCCTTGCATATCCAATGTACCGTTTCAGCGATACAGCAATTATGCATATTTAATTAGATCAGTTGCATCAAAAATGCCCTTTAATTGGCCCAGAAGCACTTTGATGCAATTGCAATTCACACAAAAGATGTATGGCAGAGTAGTCTTGCATGTAGTGAAGGAATTCTGTATATCTGGTGTACTGTTTCAGTGATAAAGTAATTAGGCATATTTAATTAGATCAATTGCATCAAAAAATTCCCCTTTAATTGGCCCACAAGCACTTTGACTCAATTACGATTGACACAAAGATGTATGGCAGAGTAGTCTTTCACATAGCGAAGGAATTTTGTATATCTGATCTACCGTTTTAGCAATACAGCAATTATGCATATTTAATTAGCTCATTTGCATACCTAAGCCGCATATATCGCACACTTTAAAATGTCAAAGAAGATGTGCACCATGATAGGCTTTCATGCAGTGAAGGAATTTTGCATATCCGATGTACCATTTCAAAAATATAGTGATTACGCTGATTTTTGCATATTAATTAGCTCATTTGCATACTCAATGTGCCTGAAACATTGCCCCAAAAAATCTAATCAGGTCGAGAACTCTTCAGCCCGCTTCTTTCCACAAAGTTACATCATTATACACCTTACGGAACTCCAGAAAACTTGCCTACACAAGCCTTGCAGGTAAATTTTTGTAAATTATGTTAATTAGATACTTAATTAGCATATTTTACGCCCAAAATCTAATCAGGTCGAGAACTCTTCAGCCCGCTTCTTTCCACTAAGTTACATCATCATAGCCCTTACGGATCTCCAGATAAATCCCACACAACGTGGGGTTCACATTTTTATCACGAACGGACAGACGTACGAACGAACGGACGGACGAACGCTGCTCATTTCATAGTCCCCATTCCGAACTCGTTCAACGGGGACAATAAAGGATGAAATATACACAGCTGTTTGAAAGTCTCATTTATTATGACAAAACCAGAATTAAACAAAAATTATCACCGGCGACACACTTTTGACAACTAAATTGGATTATATAGCTCACTAACTACATCCTGTGTAATTTTTACGAAATTTCATTGTGGGCAAATATGGTTTTTCTTAAAAAACTAGTTTTCCACGTCTTCCTATGGAGAATGGGCATATAGAGGGCGCTATAGCATACAAATCATGACCTTTCTAGGCCTATATGGCAAGATTCCCGCAATGGATTTGTCTAATTTTTGCAGAGGTAATAGCCCTTGCATGTCCCTACATCAGGTGTCAAAATTGTGTCGCCATTTATTAAAATTGTTCTAGAAATAAAAGAGACAATTTGCACGGGGTCAAACAGCTGTGTATAGGGTCAAAGAAATTGAACACACAGTAGAACCTCTAACTTTATTTATTCGTGAAAGAGGACAGGTTATTTGTGTTCACGTCATGAAAAATAGCTTAATCTAAATCGGGGTGATGGTATAACACCTGCAATCTTTTCAGTTGCATGGATAATAACAATTGCTCTGCAGTTCCAGATGAAAAAGGAATTTTTGAAGTTTTTGGTCTTCTACATACCGAGCGGATTTACTTATCAATAGCCCCCATTATTTGCTGGAGTCAATGAATCATGGTGTACATCCCGTCCATATTCAGGGCATAAATTGAGATGACATTTAATTCATTTGCACATACCAGAAGTGAGAACACACATAGAACTGATTTCTATAATTTTAGGAAAATTATTTAGGAAGAATTATGTACTTCCCAGGGGTGCGCCACCTTGGTCCTTATCCGAGCATCTTTTTCGGTTTGGACTCATGGCCTAAAAGTCGGAGCGGATAAAAGCCACAACATTGCAAGTTACCCTAGCATTTGTGCAGCAAGCAAATGATTGGCAGAATATCACAGTCATGCACAGAGATGGGTGGTTGTCTCATGTAACAGTGCAAAGTCCCTCTGGTTCCAATTATTTCAAGAATTAAGGATATGGTATATGCCATACTAGGAAATTCATTTACATTTCCTAAGCAGCTAGAAACAAAACTTTTGATTGGATGACAGCCCACCCATCACAGTGGATAACTTCGCAGTTCATTGACATGTAATGGATGATCTGACCCATGGTCATGAGAGTACCACTATGTGTACATATACTAATATGCCCAGATAACACACACTATGAGTTACAATATGCTCATCAACCAAGGGCACAGTTCAGTGGGTTGTACTGGTACATTCATTGACATAATCTGATCTTGTGTATTCTAGGTATCATATATCATACACAAAACTCAGGGGTGTGTTTTCTAAATACACTTGTGAATGAAAGCTATTGAACTGTGCCATAGGAGTTGATATTTCATTGCCTCATAGTGACAAGCATTGTTTTAAAACCTGTTTCCTGTAAGTTTGAATTTTGTAATCTCGGTGCAATGGGCTCTGGTTAAAATATCTAGGATCTACTTGATTGATAAACTACCCACAATGTTCCACATTGCTGAACAAGTTAGGAAAATTCATATGAAATAGAATGGATATGGCTGTAACGCTGGTGTTTCCAAACCCATGGTATTTCAAAAATTAGTTGATGCATGAGTATGGTTGATGCCTGAAATATATACTGTGGTTATATAATCTCTTTAATATGAGGGTTTCCTATGATCTCAAATATTTACACTAACATATTAAGTACTAACATCCTCGATGGTTGTCTTTTTAAAAAACTATTCTTTTTGTAAACGTTCAGAAGTCATTTTTTTTATGTACCAAACATCTGAATCAATGTCTTATTAGTTGATTCCCTTAATTTTGCAGTGATCTGAACGATGGAATTGTTAAAAAATAGAAAATAAGAACAGTATTTGGCTCGGGTGTATGATGCAATGTTGCTATTGGTTGCTATGTTGTGCGTATATACATAGCAACCAATGCAAGTGAGAGTAGTGTAATGTTATGAATCAGCTGTTTTTTAATTATTATTTACGACACAGCTACAATGGCAAAATGAATAGTAATTTTTAAATGTGAGCTACGGTTTGGGTCAGGATCTAAAACAATTTGATATCCCATAGTGCAATGGGCAAAATTTCATCAACCCCATGTACGGCGGTGCAGAAATGATATGTATGGTCAGGGAAGATATGAGTGCTAGGGAAACATTGTTCATCTCTCGAGTTTGTTCGCTGGTGGTGTGCCTGCCAAATGTTTGACCCATTGCAGCCAAATTCAGAAGAACCACTGGCTTAAGGTTCATATGGATGGGTGTACACAGATTGAGGTCAAAGGTCACATGGACCGATAAATTGGTTACCGTATCTTATTGATTCAAATTTTAATTATTCCGTCTCCCCCGTGGTTCATTTGGACTTGGGCAAATGAACCACAAGAATATCCCGTCCTTCGGAGGGGATGTTAAGCCATCGGTCCCATGTACATAGAATCATACCTGCATATGTATATCACAGTCAGTATCGAGAAGAGTAGGGTGGTAACCCCTGATTGTCCCAAGCCTTTCTGGTCAGTTTCGAGGGATACCCCTAGTAGAGTGGTTAACCACTGTTGGGTATACCTCTGAGGTCTTGGTCCTCTAAATTGTAATAAATAAATATCAATGATGTTTATATAATACGAGGCATTCCCAGGGTTTCATGATCATCTGGCTTTTTTAAAGTTCTGTTTTTTTCCCACATTTTTCACGCTTAACTGTTGTGGGGCACGTATCCGCTAACCTGAATCTGGCCTGGCCCAAATTACACCCACCCACCAAGTTTCATAAGTGTATGACCCCCAACCTCCGAGAAAAAGGGCAGACAGACACACAGATACATGTGCCGTCATCACCTGGCTTTTTTAAAGTTCTACTTGTTTCAAAACAATTTTTTGCAATTGCCCGGCTTGTGGGGCACATATCCGCTAACCAATGGAACTTGATCTGGCTGGGCCCAATCTACACTCACCCACCAAGTTTTGTAAGTGTGTGACCCCTAACCTCCGAGAAAAAAGGCAGACACACAGACAGACAGATACACATGGCGTATTATAATATAGGAATTTATGTACAGACTAAAATAATGGGATATCTTTAGCATTATAAAAATATTTGTGTTCTACAACATGTTATTTTGTCTAAAAATATGTTTCTTGTTCTTCCTTAGTCTTAGTCTATCATTTGAGAGCCAATTCAGGGTTCATTCACCCAGCTCCTTCCAAAATTCAAGGACTTTCAAGGATCTAAATGAGCTAATTTCAAGGACCTAATGTTGTACTAATGTTGTACGGATTTTCTATATTCCGTACGAAAATGACGCAAGATATGGACGGACGTTTTCACACTAAAAATACAGAAAATGGTCGCATCATTGAACTACACAACCATTTCTTCATGGAGTACGCTTTGAAGTACTAAAGCCTCCAAGGAGTTCCACCCTCATGTTACCAACTACCACACATCGCCGACCGCAAAGTGGGGTAATCATCCGCTTAGGTACAGCAATCTTAACCCACTATCCCCATGCGGAGTCCTGCGTGGTAACTCCCATGCAAATGACTTAGCTGTGTGAATTATTTTAGAATTTATCCATTGATTAACATTATTGGTCAAATATCATATGTTTTTACACAAAAGGTCATATATAGGTTTTTTGGTGAGGCTAACCTCAAATAAAGATAGTTAATAGGCTTGAAAGATCAGAAAAGGAAGTCTAACAACAATGGAATGTTTGGCGCCCTCTATGGTCCAAAGTGCACCCTATTAGCATGCCGTAGGGAGTACCTGTGAAGGAGTCCGTGAAGGTACTCCCGAGGAAGTAAAGCTGCGAGGTACTCCCCTCTGATGGCTTACATGGGTACGTGTCAGTCACCTAGCATGCAACTCAGAGTACACTAGAGGATGGGTACTGACTGCTAGTAAAACTATCTGCTATCACACCCAGTGGCTTGTGTAACTTAAGTACTGCATCACTAGTGCATCAAGAGGGTACCCTTGGAGTAGAGCTAAGAGTACACATGGAAGGTAAAGCTTAAGCTACTGGTTTACCAACACCGTGAAAAATATGAATCATTGCTGTGTACACTGTACCCTCATTCAGAAATTATAAGATTTGTTTATAGGTATGAGGTGACAACCGCCATCTGACAGCCCCATTTAAGGTACTGTCAGTAGAAACTTACGATCCATATGGAGAATTAATAGTGAAAAATAAGGTCAAAATTAAAGGATCATACTTGAACACTGAGGCATTCTACTATACAATGTTGCATCATGAGAGAGCTCTTTAAAATTGACTGCTTTCCGAAAATAATATGGATGGAGTTCCATAATTTGATAGTTCCCCCTTTAAAGAACTGTCAGTATGAACACAATCCATAAGGAAAATATTGTTTAGCTTTGTAGTACATTAAAAATGAACTTAAAGTCTAAACTTTAAAGGCTCATAACTTGAAAACTGAGCTACCTATGTACATATGAATTACATCATGAGATAGAGCTCTTTAAAATACAGCTTTTCTTGAAAAAATGGACAGAGCTTCGCCGTCTGACAGCCCCATTTAAGGAACTGTCAGTAGGAACTAAGTCTATATGGAGAATTATGTGAAAAAGAAGAAAGGGCAAAATTTTAAAGGATCATAGCTTGAAAACTGAGCCATCTATATACAATTGCATCATGAGAGAGCTCTTTAAATTACTGCTTTCCTGAAAAAAAAATGGACGGAGTTCCGCCATCTGATAGTTCCCCCTTTAAGCAACTGTCAGTATCCATAAGGAAAATATTGTTAACCTACAGTAGTACATTGAAAATGAACTTAAAATCTAAACTTTAAAGGCTCATAACTTGAAAACTGAGCTACTTGTGTACATATGAACTGCTTCATGAGATAGAGCTCTTTAAAATACAGCTTTTCCAGAAAAAATGGACAGAGCTCCGCCGTCTAAAAGCCCCATTCAAGGAACTGTCAGTAGGAACTAAGTCCATATGGAGTATTTTTTTTTAAATAAAGTAAATGAAAAATTAGTCTAAAACTTTCAAAGGTTCTTAACTTGAAAACAAAACCACTATGTTTGTAGGTCTACCCCTTTGCACCTCTGCAGTTGAACAGTAAACTAAAATACCTTCAGAAGACATTTAGCATACAGCAGTTAAATGGTTAATCAAGATATTAATGTGGGTAAACCTTCCGAAAGTCGGGAGAAAAACGATGTCGGAAACCATTTAAACAGATTTTATAAATTGAAAATCTTTCAAATCTATGCTCTTTTATTTGTTTTGAAAAGATATTGCCTACTTTCCTTAACTTTATTTTTCTGTATTTACTTATTTTATTACTTTATATACACTTTATTTTTATTTTATTGACGCGACCATTTTCCATATTTTTTTCCGGAAAACGTCCATATTTCGCTTCATTTTCCGTACGGAATACGAAAAATCCGTACTAGTAGGCATGTGTGCAATTAGTTTCACTTTTAAAGAGAACATTAACTTCTCTCAATACACCGACTAAGACAAAAACAAACCCAAAATGTGTGTGATCTTTTGCATTTATGACACGTTCAGTAATCCTTACAGCCTGTAAAAGCAGCATAAGGGTTAAATAAATATAATCTTAAACCTCCATTGCCGTTGATGTCGCAAATGGATTATATAATTCATACTTTTTGATTTGCCAAGATATTTATTTTAATCAAAAATCATCACACACATGACTGCAATTTTCAAGGACTTTCAAGGACCATTTGTGAATTTCCAGGGTTTTCGAGGTCTGGAAAAATGATTTTGAAATTCCAGGACTTTCAAGGACCTTCAAGGACCGTACCAGCCCTGCAATTGAAAGAAATTTATGTATTGTTGAAAATTAACTTGCCTTGTGTGTAAGTTACACCACCTCACATTTTCACTTAACTGTAACATGAATCTACATGTAACAAACCATGTACATGTGCGTTGTAAATGCTATTGCTATTATACAACCCGACAAGCCACAAGACCTACCACTGTGAGGCATAACTAGGTCATAGTGTCATTCGTGTAGGGCCCGGGAGAATCCGTGATCCGCAAGAATAATCCAGTTTGTGATCATGTAATTACGCGGCAAGGAAGACAAATCCCACCCCATGCAGCGATCTAGTCACGGTTGAACAGGTAATGACTCTTTATTTACCTGGGGATGAGGGTGGGATGGACCACATGTGGATACGTCATAAAAGATGAGATGAAAAGGTGCAGTGATGGTGATAGAAATTTTAATTCATCCTTGAATGCATGCATTGAAGCTCATTGAATAGTGTATAATCCATTGGATATATACTATCATCCATAAAATGTGCAATACAGTAGGAGAAATCCATGATTTGCCAAGATATTAGCTGGTCCATATCCCTGCATGAGCGATGAGCTGAACTGTACAACTGTATTTGCTTCACCGCGAGGTTCACCTCTCAGCTGATTGCGAACGAACGGGAAATTCCCCAAGAACGGAAAATTCCATAAGATAGTTTTGAACTATACTGAACTTTTATGACATTTCAGCTCATGACCACACGAATAAACTTGATAAATTGATTACCCACGTGTAATTTCTGATCGCAAATTTGCAATACCAGTTAAGATTCTAAATAATTCATTGTTTATTTAGCTTTTATTGTATCAAATTTTGCCGCTAGGCCATGTGCGAATGCAGCTGCATGCAGACGGCCATTGCGATTATTTCATGATAAAATGACATATTTTAGCAATTAAAACACACAATGATTTATTTGGACTTCAAATCTAGATTTGTTATTCTTAAATGATTTTTTATAAAATAATCCGGACTTAATTACCATTGTTTATTCTTGTTTACTTGCAATTGTCAGCCCCTCCCCCCATGAACATATGAATGGAACTGTTGTTTACTGTAAATGTTTGGATTGATCCATTTAATTAATGGGGGTAAGGTAGTTGCTTTAATGTAAATACTCAATCGGGAAAGAACATAAAAGCGCTAAACAATTGCTTAGAGAGAGTTGTCACATGTGCTGATATGATTGACACTCTTGCAGCATATTTGGGGTCTTTTATTCGTAGTTTTAAAGAGGTCGGGTAGGGAATTATCGGCTGGGATCACGGATTATAGGCAACAATTTTCCATATTTTCATCAACATCATTATTATTATAACTAGCGGGAGGCCCGCGCTTCGCGCGGGCTCCCGCTAGCTGAGTGAACGGGAGCGATCACTGAAATGGAAGCGATCACTGAAACAGAAGCGATCACTGAAACAGAAGCGATCACTGATACTATGGCGACACCAAACCCGTAATAAATTAGCCGAGTCATAACACTTTTAATAACTCAAATTCCTTTAATTCCCATCATATTCTGTAGCTCATGCCATTTTCTAAGGAAAAGTCAATATTTAATCCCGTATATAACTTTCCGTACATTTTAATCATCTTCTTCTCAAAACTACTCAAGTGTCATAACCCGTAGTTTCCGTCGTACCAGAATCAAAGCGAAATAACATGACGCGTTATTGATAATTTTAACCCTGTTGTCGTAGTTCTCATTTTCTGAATAATAAAATTTTAAAAAAAAAAAAAAAAAAAACCCCCCATGAACATATGAATGGAACTGTTGTTTACTGTAAATGTTTGGATTGATCCATTTAATTAATGGGGGTAAGGTAGTTGCTTTAATGTAAATACTCAATCGGGAAAGAACATAAAAGCGCTAAACAATTGCTTAGAGAGAGTTGTCACATGTGCTGATATGATTGACACTCTTGCAGCATATTTGGGGTCTTTTATTCGTAGTTTTAAAGAGGTCGGGTAGGGAATTATCGGCTGGGATCACGGATTATAGGCAACAATTTTCCATATTGTTTCATCAACATCAATTATTAATAATTATGTTATTTCCATTACCACATTATTATAGTGGTAGTAGAATTATAGCCGGAAGCGGACATCCGGGCTTTTGGCAAAACTTGCTTAGCAACAATGTGCTTAAAACAACCATTCGATACGACGCATCACTTTGTCGCAATTTAAGTGCTGCGAAATAGTATTGGAGGCCAAGAGATCGTTGACCTGGGAGGCCGGGTGAAGCAATATCTATCGAACAGTCACTTGAGCTTTGTGGAATTGGTGCAAGTGGACATTCCCATCTGGTCTGTCGACGTTGTGTATATTAAATTTAGTTTTTGTCGTTCCTTTATCAGAACGGTATAAGTAAAAACTTGTAAAGGATAGGTCAGTAAATTACTTTTTTCTGAAATCACAGCTTTTTGACCCCATGCACCTTTCTCTTATTTTTACAGCAATTTTTAAGCAATGGGGGGCGACCATTTTTACAACAGATATAAGTAGGGACATGCAAGAGCTATTAACTGCGCAAAAATCACAAAATTCAAAAAAATCATTGCGGAAATCTTGCCATATATAGCCTACAAAGGTAGTAATTTGTATGTTATAGCGCCCTCTATATGTCCTATTTCCCATGAAAGACGTGTACAACTAAAATTTTCAATGAAAAATCATAATTGCCTTGCCCGCATGAAATTTCATCAATTACCACAGGATGCAAGGTAGTGGCATAATACTACTCCAAATAGTTGTCAAAAGTGTTGTCGCCATTTATATTTTTTGGTTTATTCTTGGTTTGTTATAATCAATGTGAGACTTTCAAAAACGCTGTGTCAGATAAGCGACTTGTGTGTGATAAAAGTCAGTAAACCATAACCATTTAGCTGATATTTTGGACTTGCCCGAACGGGCACGAATACCCAAAGTTTTACTTGCCTAAAAAATCTCTATCCGGGCTATCGGGCAGGAATTGTCGCGGCCCTAGCGGTTTTCCTGATTGGATACAGGTGCAACAAAAAAACTTCTACAGGGGGGTAGAGACGACCAGCAAAATAGCGGGGGAACTGAAGTTGTTTTTGTCACGCATAATGGACCTGCGTGAAGCACTTGTGGGCTAGCGTGAAGCTAACATGTCAAGGATCGCAGTACACTAAACGGATACGGCGCAATACGCATTTGATTTTGAATTTGGACGAGCGATATTTGCCCATCCATAGCCCAAATGCATCAATGGAGGGAGATTAAAGCTGGAATGAGTGCACCAAAAGCATGAAAAATTACTTTATTGAGCAAATTAAGCTTCATAAATAGATTTATTTGGATCCAAAATGCATTTAGGGGAGCTATTTTACCTGGATGCTTAAGGTTAAACTTGATGCTCAACTTTAACAGTATATCCCTATATATAGCGGTTGACCAAAAGACAAGGAATCACCACTCAATTCCAACATATAATCGTATTTTCTTCTTTTCAATTGGTCAAACTGTAATTTAACTTTTTTTAATCCATAGGCCAGTCTGAAGTGTCTGCCAAGGCCCCCCCCACCTGCATCACCCCATTAAAACATGCATGCTTGCATACAGGCAAAAAACCCGAAAAGTCCGCCCGCTTTTAAAACTTTTTGCGAGTTAGGGGTTTCACACCCTTAATTTTACAAACCTAGGCCATCCCTGATGGCTAACTCTTTTCTTCCCGAAAAAAAAAAAAAACATTAACCAACAATTTAACAAATGTCTCACTCCCGTTGGCTTTTGGGCTATGGCCCTGCTACTTATGATGCTGATAGGTCTTCAAATGAGGATCCTAAGGTCCAAATTTAAGTTTGGTTGCTTTATAGCCAGAGCTGTGTAAGAAGGCTCCCATAATGAACTGAAACAAATAGACACTGTCTAACACTTGTTATCAAAATTTTTCACTTAACTAACTTCTGCCACATAGCTAGGTGTTACTTATCTCTGGTGGGAGTAGACCCTTGGAACAAAATGGTTCTCTCTCTTTTGCTCTGGGAGAGCACTTTGGTGTTGCACTCTATGTGTAGAACCCCCAATTCTGTAGACATAAACAGTCATGTCCAAACAGATGCCAAAAGGGTGGTCACTATCGAGTGATCACAAAAAATTTGGTTGAATCCTCAAAAACAACTATGAAGGAACCATGTATCAACTTTACACAACCTATTCTTGTCTCAAACTAGTAATGAGTAAATATGACACCATGGGTGAATGTGTCTTATCTACTGAAATTCTATATCAATTGTTGACAAAATATTTTTATATCAATGAGAATACTTGATATAAAACCTCATTTTTTATACTTTACCTTAAAATTCTTTTAGCCACAATGTCCAAATTCTATGAATGACAATATCAAAGCATGGACAAAAGAAAACAACAAGAACCTGTAGTAGCATTACATTGCCCTCAAATCAATCCTCTGATGAGTACACATCACTGCACAAGACAGAAAGGATTAGTTAGATTGGTGGAGAGTTTCATAGTGGGTGGAGCTTGCCTGGCTCAATCAGGAATTGGCAGTGATCCAATCATGCAAATGTACAATGGCTTTCAGGCTACTGTGTCACTGTGACTGTGTTAAGCAATACTAAAGTTGAGTTGTACCCTTAGTAAGGATCTCACCCTCTTTCTCTTTGGACAGTATTTTTTTTCTCTCATTTGTTCTTGAATATTTCAATTAGGTTTTACTTAACTAAGCAACTAACCAAACAATTGTGCATATGTGCATATATATGTATGAGAGAAAGAAAGAGTTTTGTGTTTGTTGGATTTATCTGTGCATGTTTGGGTGTAGGAGATTAGCTGAGGACTAACACAAAAGAAATTCCTTTCAAACTTCAAGTTATTCCATCGGGTGGTTATTCTGTCATAGCAATAAGCAGTCTTTAATGTCCACAGAATTATGTACAAAGGGGTAAGTATGTGTGTACTTTGTTCATATATATTTCCGAGGATATAAACACAAACAATCTTTCTGTTGAACGATTGCCGTTCGTAAGGTTTTTCTTTTGTCTTCTCAAATACTTAGCATAACAATGCCCTTTATATTCTGTGTTTTTTTTTTAATTTGGTCTTATTTTAAAGAATAAAGATTGATACAAAATTGTGTGTATGTGTGGTGCTTGTGTGGTTTGGGTGGGTGGGTTGAGTGGAGGAGTGAGTGAGTGATTGGTGAGTGCAGTGAGTGAGTGAATAAGTGAGCGTGCGTGAGTGCGTATTCCCAAGTGTTAACAACAACTCAACACCATTGTGTTATATCGTGTCATTAACATTTGTCATTTTCACATTAAATATAAAAACAACGCATATTAAAACTTCATTCATTCAAATACAATTACAATTACAAAAGGATACACATCAACCGTGATGAACCAGAGCATCACCTATCCATGTATAAACAAGATAACCAACTGATTGCAAAGATACACTTAGAAAACATGCATCAATCAAAAATTCAAAAGATCTACTGATAAATTTATAACTATAGACATCATAGACTGATGACAAAGGGTCAAATCAACCATCATGTACCATAGCAAAAACTTCACTCAAAATACAGCTAATCGACAATCACATCAGAACACTGCAAAAATGAGATCCCCTTTACATAAACAGACCAAATTGATTGTCTCATACATGTACATTTTTATAAATGGCTCCAATAACACTTGGCATTATGTCCCAAACGATAGATTTTAAATTACATCAACATTTACAGTAGAAACCCTAATACATGCTACTTTTACTATTACAAAAAAAAAAAAAAATAGGTGGGTCTTACAATGTACAAATGTATTGATAAATTGTTTGTTTTTCATGTAATTGATTTTAGCTACATGTACTTAACCGAGTAATACAACAGAACATCTTAATAATACAATTACACAACATCTACATCGTTACAACACATTTAAAATAATATCCTAATGTAAATACAAAACCCGTCTGTAAAAATACCAGACGAGTTGCCCCTTTTAGTCGCCTTTTCCGACATGCAGGGGAACACATCTGGCCCCAATTCTTAACCCCGACCCGCAGGGGCCCCCATTAGTCAGCTTTTACGACATGCAGGGGAACACATCGGGCCAATTCTAAACCCCTAACCCGCAGGGGGGGAGTAGTGAATTAAAATCTAGAAATTTCACAAATTAGTAGAATTACTGATTAGGGCAGTGAATAGTTTGGCCATATAAGACCTTTTTGTATGTTAGCAAGCCTTTTTATTGGGCAAGTGATGATGCATAGTTTCTGTATAAGTCATAAGTAGGTATGTATGTACTTGACCACACTACTAGTGTAAGCTTGCACATTCATGGCATGGTAATGTTTTTCTGTCCACTATTCAACATTCACAGGAACTGGTGAAGTACAACTCCAACTTTGAATCACTACAGGTAAGTAAGCATATGCTGTTATTAAAGATGTTGTGGGAAATGTGCAAATTCAGTTTCTGCAGGGAAATTAGGAAATATGAAATAGAAGCTACTGTATAAATTTCCAAATAATGTTTGTTTCCAAATTGTAATGTCAATTTAGTATTTTAAACTGCAATTCATTATCATAATTTACACTTTCAGCTTCCTTCTTAAATTTACACTTTTATTCTTAAAAGGTAACCTCAAGTAGAAATGACAATTGCCGAGAATGTTTAGTTATAATTTTGCCATTTCCTTTTTTTTTTAATTTTCACTCAATGGGTGAAAAAACCCCAATATTTTTGTAATTTGACATGATCATGTGTTTAAAAAAAAATTTTATTATTTATAGGTCAAATTGTATTTTGACATAATCTTCACATATGGCTAGACATCTAATGCCAAATAAGTTTTGCACTATTGATAGAACTTCCGTATTGTTATACATGTATACAGTAAAATTTTATATGGAACAAAAGAACGGTGGAATGAAAACGATTAAACAGCCAAATCCGACGGTAGCCTCGAACGGACACCCTCTACGTCGCCGCCATTACTGGGGGCATCCCGGCCACCAAACACACATACCCATTACCACAACACGCACACTAAAGGAATAACGGCTCTCCACGCCCCTCCTAATATTGCTTAACGAACGAAATACTAGCCCATAATCATGATAATAAGAATTTACAACCTACCTTTTTTTTTTGGCAATTGTTTAACAAATTTCACCCAAATACTTTATTTTTCCAAGGGATTTTATGGAAGGATGATGTCAGGGACTGGCTAACTGGATTTCCCGGGCAAGTGTCTTACTGATGTTGTAAAAATTGACGGTTATCTCGCCCACTTTGCGTGACTGAAAATTAACGCTTATGGTTAGAATACGTGTTTAAAAATTGGTAATAACAAGCCGCGTGAGAAAAATAATTTTTCGTAAATTCAAACATCCAGACCAAAATAAATAACAATATAATGTTGATATATTCCGTGTACGATGAAAACTTGAATGTTCCAAAGACCGATCGTATTTGCTGAAAAACTGACATTCTTCCGATGCGGTTGTTGTGTTTTAGAAAGTACACTTCGTGCCCATGTGATCGATTTCGGAGATCTGAACAAAATTGGTCTCGTTTGTGCATGGAATGTGCTCCGCCTGGACTATCTACACTTGAAAATGACCGTCGAGTTACAATGTGGTATTTAGACTTAAATGGATACGATGATTGGTTCATTTGTGTCATTAGCGAATGTGCATACCGCCACCAGTTCGTCCATTTTTGTAACTTTTAACTTCGGCTATTTTGTTGTTGCAGCCAAGAAATTTACAAAATTTTTTTTTCCTGAGCCGCCCATGACGATATACAAATGGATAACCGTGAAATAGTGTTGGTTTTTTGCCGTAGAACTGAATCAAAATTATCGCGTCTTTGTGGTAACACGTACCACGTAAACGCGGTGTATATAACGAGAAATGCAAAAGATGCCCCCCCGTCATTTCGGATGGTGATTGCGCCGCCCACGGCGTAGGGGCGATAAGAGTCGCCGTCGATTCGTGTATAAGAAATCTACAACTAAAAAGTGTTACTCGCCTCTTTGTCTTAGAGTCATCATCTCCTGCTTGGCAGGAGTAAAATAATTTCTTTCTATTGAAATTCCTCAAACACTTTAAGATTGTTTACCCCAATTTCATCGGATAATAGCCATGTAAATATGAGAATGTATCACATGGTAGCACATACGAGTCAATGCGAACGCAGACGCAGTGCTTGGGCCAATCAAATGCGCATGGTAACAACAGACTGATCGATTTAAAAAGCTGGGGTAGTTCATTGAATAAAATCTACCAAAATTTTAGTAATATGTTACTAATAGATTTCTATTTTTAAACTGTTTTAAAGAATGAAGAATAAAGGTATTGTTTTTAAGGCCTCTGCAGTGTAATCTATCATGTCATATCACTGGGCGCCCATGCTATTTTAGCGTAAAACAACGCAGCTGTGCCTTAATATAATGCTTTCGCCGTGTGATATGACACGATAGACACACAAGAAGAGGCTAAACAATACTTTATTCTGCTAATTACAATATCTCACCTGCAAAATAAGCCTATATGACCACCTGCTTAACTTGAAATGGCACTGAAGCTGCTGACAAACTAAGTGGCAACATTTTTGTTGCAAATTTTAATGTTTTCATACTCTCTGATAGTCTATCAGAATTCTAATTAGGCGGAATTTGGAACGATAGGGGTCATGGCATGGCATGGCAAAACATTGATCACTTTGTTATATTCTGAATCACAATTGTAAGATCTTAGTTTTTATTAAAGACACTATCATGATTTGCTAAATCAGAAATCGAAGAAATCATGAAAACTCGGTTTTTGCCATGTTTTTGTAACCAGTATAGATATCCTAAACATACCTACAAGTGATAAAGATCAAAGGCAACCCATAGGACAAAATCGATATTTAGTCATTCCTTTCCGTACGAACAACTTAGCTGCAACATGTAATTGAAGGGAGATTCATATATTTGAAACATGCAGTTTTCTCCCCATCCCCTCACTTTTCTGTCAATTTTTTCAGTTGGAAAAAATAACTATGTGAATTCACACGACTTATCCTTCACTTTTAAAGCTACTACTCTTGCAAATTTGAATATTTTGACCCTTTAAGGTTGAATCACTGACAGTGTCTTTAAGGAAAGTGAGTAATTTTATTTTTTTTTTTACCATGTTTTTCTCTCTTCCATCTCAAAGTGCATTTCTCCTCCCAGCGTTTTAAACCTAACCTCAATTCCATATTTTGCATAATTTTCCTTTCCGACAACACAGGAAACTTGGGGGGCATTAACTTAACACACCTGTTTCAAGAACACACTAATATGTAATAGTTTTATTATTATTTCAATTTCAATCATTCATCACTTAACCTATGGTTTACTGATCAGGGTAGGTTCTTGAATATTTACTCATCTTTCCCTGAAGATAAGCCACTGCACAAAAAGTGTGAAAAAAACCCATGTGCACTTGCCCGGATTTGAACCGGCGACCTCCCGTATTATACTAGCCACACGGCGGTCTACAACTGAGCTATCATAGTCTGGGTTGGAGGAAGAGCGATAGATATCGCTTCTCTACCAACGCAGACTCGATAGCTCATTGGTTAGAGTCGCAGTGCTAGTAATACATAGGTCGCCAGTTTGCATCCGGCCAAGTGCACGTGTTTGTTTGTTTTGTCACCAACTTGTGTGCACTGGGTATCTCTGGGCAGATAGTAACTATTCATCCTGTCTACTGGAGAACTGAGTAGTTACAAATTTCATCGTAGGTCTTATTTGTGAGCAAAATCTTAAAGGTGCATGTTCCGATATATTCCCCCCCCCCCGATTTATCCGAAAGTCGTATCGATTTTGATATCCGATGAACGGCCCGTATTGTCTCATTGTCATCCTGCAATTTGAGCCCTCAAATCCATTTCATTTCCCAGATTATAAAAAACAAGAGCACCAATGGTGCTGTAGCCAGCCCGGTTATTCTCTGGCCACCCACCCTTAGTAACCTCTAAAGTAGTTTCATCTGTTGAACCAAATTTTAAAGAAGCTGATTTCACCCGATTTTGGTAGGTATGGTGTCACCATTTACCCAAAAAAAGTGCGTATCGATAGGGGGTGGGGAAATCGGTTTTTTCGGCAGTCAAGTGTCAATAACAGGGTTCACATTTTGAAATGGATCCAATCATGTTGAAAAGTATACCACGTTATTAGTTTAATCATAAGGATTCCAAAAAGGTTATAGTTCGTACTATCTGTGGCCGCCAAGTTTTGGAGTTATACCGTAAGTGGTCCAAAAAAAGGTTACCTTTTTCATCTGCTTATTCCTCAAAAGTGGGTAGAACATATCACAATAGTTTGAAGGTATTTATTCATTACAATGTACTGGTTGCAAACCTGGTGAAAACAGTCAACAACTACTTTGGCACACGGCAATTCTCTGGCACTCTGTTGGTGGTCACGAATTATATCCAAGCTTGATTCAAAAACACATTGAACAATGCGGCCCGTCAAGGGACTTGGTATTTAATAATACCACCAAAGGTAAGAATTAAGAACACCTTTAATTAATTCAAGTTTCTCTTATAACTTTCAAAATAGAACGGCTGCAATATTTCTTCTTATGATCTGCCCCAAACCATTGCAACTTTGAAAATGTACAAACAGAGAAGAGACTCGATCAATCATGACAAGAAAAACATGCATGTATCTTTCAATTTAAAATGCCCCATTTGAAATCAACTTAATTATTATGTAAATAGCCATTTAAAGTTTCAGTTCACGGTGAGATTTCTCCTCATTCAATTTTCAAATGGTAAAACACTTAACACAAAACTTTGAATGAAGGGTGTTCAGTAGTTTGTTGTTAACTGAGTAGACCTCCAGTTCACGCAAATGATATTGATTTTTGTTAGCCATTACAGGTTGTCCATAGACTTACGTGTGTGCACCAAGTGGGTTTGACCATTTTTCGCCTATATGGCAGCCATTTGTTATTTGAGCTTTGTTTTGAACGCCGTTTCACCAATTATAACAAGATATTGTCGTTGAATAAATTATCGTCAAAAAAATTTGATATGTCCACCCCACTTTTGAGAGATGTGCAGATATAAAGTGTAAACCTTTTTAGGACCACTGTGGCTAAAAACAGAAAAAATCAATAAAAAGGGTAAATTTCAATTGTACAGGAGTCAATTTAAAATTACTCTGATTTGGATAAACAAAACGGTGCAAATTATAGATGGAGCCTAATGGATAAAATACGGAATAGTTTTGAGTGTCTAAATGCTTACTTACGAAGTAGGGGGGAAGGAAGGAAACAAGGGTCAAGCCCCATTGAATGCAATGCGATGTTGACCCTTTGTTGACCTTTTGGCGATATAATCGTGAAAAATCCCACACATCAGCAAAGGTAAGAGAGAGATTGTTTAGGAGTAGCCCCCATGGTTTGGGATTTATAGTATACAAATATAGACTGCTCATGAGTGAGATGGTGAGAAATATTGCCCCCAGATGATCTTGAGACAAAGGGCCTATATTTAGTAGTAGGCCCGCAGTCTCAAGCTATCAAGGAATGCCCCTTAATCGGCCCACAATGAGCCTTTACCAAAATTGTGAACACCCTATATGGCCTTGGGTCAATGGTTTCATGTCTGAGCCACATTGGGATTATAGCAATTGAGTTGTGGCATTTCGTACAAGGAAGGAAATGATTAGATTTTCAAAGAATGCACCTCCTGTTAATGGCCCACATGACCGTTGACCCAAATCTGTGAAAACCCCATATGGACCATGGGTTCAGCAGTTCTTCTAACGAAAGTCTAGTGGATTATAGCAATTGTTTTGGGGCACAAGAAGGAAATTATAGATTTTCAAAGAATGCCCCCTGTAATTCGCCCACATGACCTTTGACCCAAATTGTGACACACCCACATGGGCCTTGGGTCAGGCAGTTCTTCTGACCAAGTCTAGTGATTATAGCTTTTGTTTGAGGCACAGAAGGAATATAGAGCTTTTTTTAAGAATGCCCCTTTAATTGGCTCATGTGACCTTTGACACACATCTGTGAACACCCCATATGGAACTTGGGTCAGCAGTGAGGTCTTCTGACAAAGTCTAGTGATCATAGCAATTGATTTGTGGCACAAGAAGGAATTTTAGATTTTCAAAGAATGCCCTTAATCGGCCCAGGTGACCTTTGTAGACCCAAATCTGTTAAAAAAAAACCCCATATGGACCGTGGAGTCGCAGGTTCTTCTAAAACCAAGTCTAGTATTATAACACAATTGATTTGTGGCCCAGAAGGAATTTAGAGATTTTAAAAAAAAAAAAAAAAACTTTAATCGGCCCACATAGACCTTTGACCAAATCTGTAAACACCCCCACATGGGCCTTGGGTCAGCAGTTCTTCTGACCAGTCTTAGTGATTATAGCTATTGATTTGAGGCACAAGAAGGAATTATAGTTTTCAAAGAATTGCCCCTTTAATTGGCTCATGTGGACCTTTGACCCACATCTGTGAACACCCCATATGGACTTGGGTCAGCGGTTCTAACCAAGTCTAGTGATTAATAGCAATTGATTGTGCACAATAAAACAAAATTTTTAGATTTTCAAAGAATTGCCCCTTTAATTGGCCCACTGACCTTTGACCCAATGCTGTGAGTGGAACACACCATATGGACCTTGGGTCAGCGGTTCTTGAAACCAAGCCTAGTGATTATAACAATTGATTTGTGGCACAAGAAGGAATTATAGATTTAAGAATGCCCTTTAATGGCCCACGTGGACCTTGACCCAAATCTGTGAACACCCCATATGGGGACCTTGGGTCAGCGGGGGGGTATCTTCTCCACCAAGTCTACTGATTATAACAATTATTTGTGGCACAGAGAGCCATTTATAGATTTTCAAGAATGCCCCTTTAATCGGCCACAGGGACCTTTGACCCAAATCTGTGAAACCCCACATGGGCATGGATAGAGAAGAGAGAGATCGAGGAGAGAGGAGACCGAGTATCCGAGAGAGAAGAGACGACGAGAAAGGAGGAGGAGAGAGATGAGAGAGAGAGGGGGGGGGAGAGAGAGAGAGGAGAGTTTCGGAGAGAGAGAGATAGAGAGAGGGAGAGAGATAGAATAGAGATAGATTAGAGATAGGGAGAGAGGATTAGAGATAGAGGATAGAGATAGAGATAGATAGATAGATGATAGAATAGATAGATTAGCTAGATGAAAAAAAGCACCTTTACGTACTTGATTAGATGCTTCTGCCAAAATCTCATTTGAACACCCAATTTTTCCAGAATAGTTACTTGTGTAATGGCAAGAATCCAAATAGAAAAAAGAAGTTGTTCAAAAAAAAATGGAGTCCAAAAATAGGGAGCCGATAACTTTCACAAAAATAAAATTATTTTTAATTCACTTTTAGCTAGGAAAGTGCATTTGTTACTTTAATGTCGACAAATTCGATTATGACCTTTTTGAAATCAAGACTGTGGTCATCAGAGGAATTTTCATTGTTGTGCTTAACATTATTATTCCTGGTACTATTGTAATAATTATAGACCATACCGGTCACCACAGTGTGAAATATTTGTTATCGTGTCGTAAACATTTTCTGGAACACGAGCACGTTGGTAATTACGAGTTCCTTGTTAGTGAACATAAATCAATTGGCTGTTGCGATGGCAACGGCCAGGGGTAAAGTTCGCTGTGTCAGTGCCTACCTAGCGTAGCAACCCGATTCCAACTCTGGCCTGGTTACGAGTTTGTCTGTACCCATCCAACGAGGAATATGAGATGTCGTATCTGTCTTGCTGTCCCACTATTTTTCGATTTTGCAGTTCTGTCCTGTCCTGTCATCTATAGGCCTAGCTACTATGCTTTTAATTTAAAGGCTGACTCAGAGATTTCTGAATATAACTTTTTAATATATTAAAATAGTAAACTAGAACCAAAGATAGTCACCTAAAATGTTCAATTCCAAAGTTTGAGATGAATCGGATTTTCCGTTTCATGCAGTAAACATTTATGTGTAGTATAACAGTGCCATAGGATATTGTGTGTAACAAAAATTCCGGATCTTTAAAATAAAAGATATGATTTTCTATATGAAGGACGTCGATTTGAGCTTAGCTATTTCACACCGTGATTAGTATATGGACAAACATTATGTACATGCAAAAAAACATGATTTGTTTGAAAATTGAGGGCGCCCTCACTGGGAAATCTCTGAGTCAGCCTTTGATTTAGTTTGGATTTTTGCATGGGAATAAATTTGCCATATCTTGCAGCACACATACATCTCAATGCATTTGAGGACACAAATTTCTCTCAAATTGCACTGCATGGATTGGTTGTAGACCACCTACCGAGAACGTTTCAAAGGTCTATTGGACAAACATGTAAAAAAGACAAGCGGTTCTTGAATCAAAAGTGTCGCCTGCTTTTGCGATCCACCTTTCCTTCACTCCTATTTTATAACTTGACCTCAGATGATCTTTGAACTGTGCAAGTGACCCTTGACCTTAACATCATATGAATATTCCCATGTTGCATGTATGGCCCAAGTTGTTGCAATTGGACTAACTTTTCCTATGATGCCAATTTGATGTTTTCAGCCTATTTTATAACTTGACCTCATATGACCTTTGAATTTGGCAAGTGACCCTTGATTTCATCATATGAAGATTCCCAAGGGGTATCTATGATCCAAGTTTTGAAGCAATTGCACTTTTACTTCCCGAATGAAGCCAATTTGTTTAAACCTATTTTATAACTTGACCTTTTGACCCTGTATGTGACCTAGATAAGGTTCCCAAAGTGCATCTATGATCCAAGTTCTGTAGCTATTGGACTTACTTTTCAAATGAAACTAATTTGATGTTTTCGGCCTATATTATAATTTGCCCTCATGACCTTGGTAATTGATCCTTGACCTCATTTCATATGAATGTTCCCAAGGGGTATCTATAATCAAAGTTATGTAGCTATTGGTCTTTTACTTCTCAAGTCAAGCCAATTTCATGTTTTCAGCCTATTTTATAACTTGACCTCACAAGACCTTGACTAGGCAGAATCGGTAACGCAAATACCACAAACCGATATACCAACAATTTAATACCGGTATTTACCGGTATAATAGTTTTTCCCCAGTTAATTTGAACACAATCAATGATCGGCCTTGTGTCTCTTTAATATCATATAAACACATGGTAACATGGGCCTGCTGCTCACAAAAGTGAGCGGTATAAATACCAAATGACATTGCTGAGAAACACAATGATAATCGACTGATAAAATTAAGATTTTCACAGAGAAAATCTTGTTTTTCATGTGATAAATAGTTTTTCAATTTCATAAAGTCAATTTTTGGTGACAAACTCAGTTTATTAAATGATAAAACTATGATTATCCACTGATTAATTAAAGGCTGACTCAGAGATTTCCCGATGAGGGCGCCCTCAATTTTCAAATAAATTGTGTTTTTTGCATGTACATATTGCTTGTCCATATACTAATCACTGTGTGAAATAGCGAGGCTCAAATCGAAGTCCTTCATGTAAAAAATCGCATCTTTGTTTTAAAATTCCGGATCCAGAAATTTTGTTATACACAGTACCCTATGGCACTATACACATAAATGTTTACTGCATCAAACGACAAATCCGATTCATCTCATGTGGAATTGAGCATTCTAGGTGACTATCTTTAGTTCTAGTTGACTATTTTTAATTAATATATTAAAAAGATTATATCCAGAAGTCTCTGAGTCAGACTTTAAGTTTGTCAACAACTTTGTTATGGATAAACTGAGTTTATTTCACTGAGTTTATCAGTGACAATCACTTTTTTAAATTGTGTTTTTCAAGTGATAAATGGTCTTTTTTTTAAATCCCCAAGTGCCAGTTTAAAAACTCAATTTCATAAATTGAGTGTTTCTAGCTGATAAACTCAGTTTTATGCCTATCACAAAAACATGTTCGAATCAAATGCAGGTTCAAGCTTCTCATGAAAAAAATCATTTGTGTATTTCTGTCAGACTGAAATTACAGCACATTTTTGAAATAAGCTTTTCTCAAAAATAGAACCGTAAGGTGCTAGAATAAAAAATGCACCTCTAACTTTGGTGCATGTGTAGTTTACTTAGAACTCTCAGAAAACAGGGAAAAAAATAAACATCTTTACCACCATTTGTCCAGTCCATTTTATAATTGGTCCATTCTCCGACAAAGTGTTCAAAAAGTTTTTTTAGTGTCGCTCACAGTCATGCACAGTTTAAAGCTTGTTTTTGGTTGTTAAGAATGAATGCTTATTAATATAAATTATACTTAGGAGTTATGTTTTCAAAATGATCCGGACTAGTAGAAGTTGTAACCGGATGAGAAAGTATCAAGCGATACACTTCTAGTGTTAGCATCTTTTGTAGTAGCTATTGTTTTCCCGAGCGTTATCTACTACAAATCGGGTTCGAGAAGGCTACTGGGGTGTTATTTTTAATAACAGCTCTAGAGCTTGTTATTTTTAATAACATGCACACTCGGAAGTCGGGGTCACAACTGAACACACGGGTCACGGTAACGGTTCTAGAAATACAATGTCCTGACAATTAGATTCAGCGGCGCGATCTGTATATATACTGATGGCAAACTTAAGATACAAATTCTATGGTGTCAAACAATGCAACGTATGTATGTAGAAATATAGACCAGTTAAAAGCAATGTTTGTAAACTTGTTAGGGCCTGGTATCTTGAAATAGGTCGGCCTGACTGTTACACACTGGGCAATTGTATCTGTTATTGTTTTAATACTATGGGCCATAGCGATTCACAGGAATGTATTCGCAGGCAACAAAAGAAGTGACATATGATGTTAACTGGTCTACAGAGCGGTATGCTACCTGTAAATCTGAGACTAGAATAACTATTATTAGTTATTCTAGTCTCAGTGTAAATGAACTTTAAATTGATTGCTCTTTACATCAAACATTTTCGCATAAATAGACATGGCACAATTTATTATTTTTACAATAGCGAATATGTTATAGAATTCTGATATTTGATTTTAATACTGTCATTTAAAAATTTGCATGCAGAACTGCAATTCCTTTAAGGTAATTGCAAGAAGACAATAATGAAAACAAACAACAAAAACCTACCCCATGAACATTTTAAGATGATCTGACTAAACACTGGTTGAAAATAGAGGGTACCCCCCAAAAAAAAGGTACTAAGTCAGCTTTAACCTCTTGAGATCAAAATTGAAGAAGCTCCCCATCGTACGCCATCATTTCCATTTGAAATCAAATGCTGCTTCCATAAATGTTGATATCGCCCAATACACATAAAGATACGTACATTATTTTAGAAATATACTATAACAGCAAAGGTCATCAGTTCAAGATTTGTTAATTTTGATTTCTTCATATCTTCAACCCTATTCAATTGCACTACCCACTCAAATGCCTAAAATACATGCACTACATCTAGGGCGCAAAGCACGAACTCCTTCATGTAATTTCTGCACGAAATAATCAATATAGACATGTTTAGGGATGAATAGGGTTAATAGTCTTTATTCTGTATAGGCTTGGTTGATTTCTTTCATTCAAATCCTACTCCAAGGATAAACCAAAACACTCCCCACATATTTGCTTCGTATTTAGCAAAGCACTGATCAATCAACCGATTAGCAAGTTATTAACACGATTTACTCGAAGGTTAATGGCCAGAGCAATCAATACAATCCAATTGGAGTTTGGTTAACGCTCGTCAATAGACGGTGACAAGGACAAAGTGTTTTTAAATACGTTAAATTTAAATTGCGACAAATCATTTCTATATCAATCCAATTTTAGCATGTTTTAACCAAAAAAAATGTTTTAAAATGTTATTTATATATATCATACTCTAAGTGTATAATAATCAATTCGTTATGATTGCGTTCGTGAAAATAACAGACTTGAGCGCTTGACTTGGTTAACTTAGTTCGGCCGCTCGAGCTAAGTTAACCAAGTCAAGCGCTCAAGCCTGTTATTTTCACGAGCGCCATCTAGCTCATTGATTATCTATATCATAAGGCTAAAGATGCATAATTCTTGCTTTTCGTCATGTCGCCAGCCCAAATCCGTTCTTTAAAATATGTCCCTGCTCGTTACACAAGAGCGCATATCACAGATTACATTGCATTTTTATCAGCCTCTATTATGCCCTATTTATTAAGTTCAAAACATGATAATATTAGATTATTAAAGTTTCGCAAGAGTTCTCTGAGAGCATGTCACCAATATTGCAACCAGATACGTTACCATAATTCGAATGGATACAAAATTGCTAAAAATAACGTTATGCCAATGTTCCAATGTGATAAATTGAGATGTCAATGTTATATTATACATGTTTTGCATAAAAATCTGGTTTCAAAGTAACAATTTCCAGCCCTAGATGAAAGAAATCTCTCATGTTACGTTCACACCGCGCCAGATACATTACCTCTCTCCTGCTATGCTCTTGCAAAACGCTGTGATACCTAAAGTCGAATACTACACCATGCTTTAGTATGAAGGTAATACCTGATAAGGTATAGGGACTAAGTCGGTGAAGCACATACTTTCATAAGAAAAAGGCCGGTCAGATACGTTACCCAGATACGTTACTTAAGTGTTAACGTTAGGCAATATACTAAAAATCAGATATTTTTTTAAGATCACCCATTCATTGTTCCGTGTTCTGAGAATATTAAAGTTTATGATTTTCACTGATTTTCAGGAATTCCTTAATGTTGATATTTGGTCGTTTGTAGACCAAACTGAAAACACTTTATCGGAGGAGAATGGCCCAATTGGCATTTCAGTACATGTTGTATAACACAGGGTGTCAAATATTTCAGTTGAATACAGGAATTCCCACACCAGAAGGAATACTCACCATGGACAGAGAGCAAATATCAAGTGCTTTCTTCTCTTGCGTTTATTCACTCTTTCTCTTGGTGGACACCACCAATCCCATTCAACATCTACTGTCACAGAAAACCCAGATGAGATGGGGTAGTAGAGTCTTGTGACAGATATCATGATGAAGAGGTGGCTACTAAACATCAGGAAATTACAACCACGGCCACCAGCATGGGGAATTAGAGGTATTGCAACAACGGACATCCTGAAGAGCAAATAAATTACGACTAGAAATGAAGTTTCTGAAAGAACAGAAAGCAAAGAAAACAGCGCCATATGCAACTGTACAAGTGCCCCACAATACCACAACCCACACTACTAAGAGAGACTGTTGAAAATGCATGGAACACAATTGCAAAAAAACTAATTGCCACTGCGGAAAACATGTGGACTCTTGCTACTGGGAAATATTGCAAACGAAATCCTAGAGGGCTACAGGAAACTCGTTGAGTTAACTGCTGGATGCAACGTTTTTACTGAGACACACAACCAATAAGTAACTCAGTAAGTGATAACAAGGAAAAGCCTGCTACTAATGAACCACCCAGCGTGATACCAGTGGGGTGGTAATTGATGTTGATATTATCCATAGGTGGACAAGACCAGGACCTGGGTATGTCATTGCTGGAAATGGAGACCCATGGAAATGGAGGCAATGGACAAACCAATAACAATGGACACAATGGTCAGTATCTCATCTTCTCAAATGGAGATGGTTTAAATGGCGTGTGCTGGTTAATCGTTCATGTTGAACACACCATAATCAAAACTAAAGATGTATGTAGCACTTACCTTTAAGCAAAGTCATTTTATTTTAATTCATATTTATTTCACTGTCTAGTAACTTTTCAGAGTGTTGCTATTGGGACGATTTTTCCGGTTTTATACCAGAAACGGGATGGCTATTCTCAGTATCAACCGGATAATTTTAAACTAATAAATTTTTTTACAGTCTGTTCAATAGAAACACGCTATTTCATTTAGAAAGGTTGTTTGAAAATCTTTTCAATTACGTACATTCCGGAATATTTTTCACCTATGAAGAACATTTGTGTGAATGTAATGCTCCTTGAACAGTCGGAATGCGTGGCATTAATTGATGATGTGAACCCCCGATATGACGTCACAAAATTTCAAATCCAAGCACTCAGATTTATGAGTACTAGTCCTCGATGAAAAACTGAATGAAATGAAATGGTCTAAAAGCTGTTGTTTTGTTTTGAGGGTGTGGTGCATGAATATGAAATACAGAGAGCTTCATAATTTACTTTGGGAGATCTGACCTATCAAAATGTTGGTTGAAATGAAACAGCATGGCATTTTAAAGCCCCATAATTCAAAACTGGTAAAAGCTACATGCTTTCAGCCTTTCTATTTTAAATTTACACCAAAAACTTGTTTCGAATATAAATTTTACAATTATAGGCACTCCATTTTTAGAGTTATGACCCCAATATTGTCAACAATTGTTTTTTACATGGGGCCCCCTTAAATTTCAAATTGTTATAGCATGGAGACAAAATGAAGTTCACTCAAAATTTAAGAATTTTCATTTCTCACTAAGTCTACCACTGTGCCAAAAGTGAAGTAAATTAAAAGGTCACACAAATGTTGAGTGAGCATGGAATGGCACAATTTGTTGATGATGCACAAATGAAATTGTTTTCAGAGGTTAAAGACGCTATCAGTGATTCATCCAAAAGAGAGAAAATAATTGAAATTTGCAGGAATACCTTAAAGGTCCATGGACATGCTTTAAACATACTTATAATACCACCAAAAAATGGTTTCATTCATAGTATGTATTGATATCAATGTATAATCTGCATGAAGCAGTAATTGAGAAACCGTATATTTGATAAAAATTGGGCATAATATCATGCGTTTTGGACAAGTTTTCAAAGGAAATTCCAAAACGAAAGTGATTATCGCGCAAAATTCTGACCACTTCCATTAAAATCTGGGATCCCTGGGGACGAGGCTATTAGCGATCGGGCCATGGACCTTTAAAGCAATAATAGCACTTTTTTTTAAGAGTGCCCCCAATTTTTCAAAAATTTTGAGATTTTTACACGGTTGTATTGGTAACTGGCTAGTAAACTATACCTGTGAATGGTTTTAAATGTCTATGTGCCGCAAACAAAGAAATTTTGTAATTAGAATAATTAATATTGGAGATCTCCGATAATAACTGAGCAAAAATATCAAATTTTGAAAATTTGGGGCACTCTTCAAAAAATGTGCTGTTATTGCTTTAATTAACTTTGACTGATTTGAAAATGTGCAATTTTACAGACTGCTTTATAAAGTGAAATCAGCATGAACTGTTAAGAGACAGATGTTTCATCACACTGTTCATTTGGGAGATTTATGTGTTGACATGCAATTTTGTTCTTTGATTTATCAAATCTATACTATGCATCATATGTGACTAATGTGACCAAGTTATATACAACTTAATTTGACATGTTGTATTTCATTAAAAACTGATATTTAATAGACGTATCATGCACCTGTGAGGAAACATTGTGCAGAAATTTATGAAAAACAATTTTTAATTACTATTTGATGCAGCATGTCTTGGATATTGCAGCAATTAAAAACATAGAAAAAGTTAATGGTCTGACTTGCATTAATTAGACTAACAAGCAAATTAATGAGCTGTAAGATGGTTCCCCATAGAGCTCTGTGTAAAATATAGCATTCACTAATATTTTGTAAAATGATATCTAAACGGCCAACAATCAACAAAACAAGATTCAAATGTATGGCATAAAGTTAGTATCATGTGTTTACATCATTTTAAAGCAAAGGAATAAACTAATCAACAGTAATAATTAAAACATGTTAATTAGCATGTTTGATAACAAAGATTATTTAAGCCACCCTGTACACACATTAGGTATCATTGCACCCTATACAAACTATATATTTTCTGAAAACTCTTTTAGTGTTCTTTTCAATTTTATGGTCCCCAAGTTCATCAAATTCTTCTGAAAGGAAATTAAAATTTCACAGGGCAACCCCATTTTTATTGAAAATTTACTTGTTACACCCTATATATTTACTTGAACACCCTGAATATTAAGTTTGTGCTAATGCCATTGGAATCCTTGTTTTATAAGCTTTCCAAAAATGTATACTTTATACATTTATGATGTTGGCAAGACAACAGTTTTGTAGAAAACTTGAAATGGATGTTAAGACACATGGTGAAAAAAATTGTAGCTTGGATTTGGGAGCATTTGGGCGATATAACTTAAAGGCGGACTCAGAGATTTTTGAAATATATAATTTTTTTGTGTAGAAATTAAAAATAGTCCTCTAGAACTAAAGAGGAGTCATCAAAATGCTTGTTCAACGTTAGAGAGAGATGAATCGATTTTCCGTTTCATGCCTTTTAACATCTGTGGAACAGTATAACAATGCATAGGAACTTGTGTAAAAAAAAATTCTGGATCGGATTTTATAACAAGCTGTGATTTTCTATCATGAAAAGACTTCTATTGAATCTTAGTTATTTCACACAGTGATTTGTATAGGACAAGCATTGATTTGTTTGAAAAATGAGTGCGCCTCATCAGGAAATCTCGGAGTCAGCCGTTAATTTAGGTTAACACAAGGGAATTTTATGTACATCCAATATGGTGTATATCATTGGGATCTCTATGATGAAGCTGAAATTTCAGCACATGAGTTTGGATCATTAGTGAAGATTAACTGACATTGCTGATGAGTGGTCTCCTACCCCTCTGCAAGGTGTTGAAAAAAGATTGCCAGTTATCATTCGACACAATCAAAGTTGGTTACTTTGAAAACAAAAATTTTAACAAAGGAAAGCAATACTACCTTTGCCTATGTGCTAGTACGAAGTTGTCACTAGCTTGCTTGTAGAGTATGGCAAGTGACTATTTAATCTCAAATCCCTTAAGTACAAAAACTTTAAAATCAATAATTCAACCAAAAAGTTCAATTCTTAGGCCAAAAATGCTTCTTTTTCATTGTAATCAGCCAAATGGCAAAATTTTAAAAATCAATAATCGAAGGAGATTTGGAAAATTTAATTTGTCCACTCATACCAACATAGTGAATATTCACGCTTCCCGGAAAGCCCAACTGTATCTGAATTAACTGAATCATCACCAGTACTGGTATTATATGATTCAATAGAAACAGCTTCCCCAAACGGTCTTGCAAAGTCCTTCAGCTTAATTATTTTATATTATATTATACCATTCGGCATTTGACAGCAAGAACCCCAATATGCTATATGCATTTAAATTCAAGACGCTCCAGGACCGTGGGGAAAGATTTATGGGAGAAGTCCGATTAGATGCAGGAGGAAACGAAGTGCTCAGGAGAAAACCGGCGAGGACGAGTATGGATCAGCAACCAATTCACATACGAACACTGGCGGTCGTAACGGGATTCGGAAACCCGGGGCCGCGCATGGTGAAAGTTGAGCGACTCGACCACTACACCAACGTCGCCCTCCAAATTTTGTTCTTGTAGTATTTAAAATAATCTTGGAAATTGTTCCAGGACCATATAAACAGGACTCAGGAAGATGGTTGAGAATATTAAAAATGAATGTGTCTAGATTGAGATTGTCATCCTCAAGGGCCAAGGGGTGATTTGAGAGGCATGAACCTGCACCTCATCTCTCCATATCAGTTCAGCTGTACACAACTCTACATCTCAGTAATGACCCATTGAAGCATTTCACTGGATCAGGGTCATGAAGAGAATGGGCCACCACAACTAAGAACATCTTGGTCCATCCCCGATGCACACTGCCAGAGGCAAAGGACAAGGAATGGGTGGGTAGATGAACTCAGTATGAATTAATTGGTAAGTAATCAGATTTGAGGTCAAAGCCTGGGGATTAGACAAGGACATTAGTTGTGTGTGAAATGTTGAAGCCCGCCCTTTTTTTGACAGCTACTGATTGGCAGAAGATAATGCAACCTCTCCCACTTAGGTGGCAATGGACCCTAGGCCAAATAAAAGTCATATACGCGGTTTACCGCGTGATCCCTTAGAATTTTTCAATAAGCGTTAGTCATGTTTTCTGATAAAATAAATTCTTGAATGCACCTGATCATAGTTTAATTCCCATCCCTTTTGTTATGGTATTGGTCCCCACACTATGGCGATGATAAAACAAACTGACCTGGGGTGGGGCACACTCAACTTTGGTTTGGATAGGGCATAGGATGAACTTAGTTAAGAAATGAATTCCCTCATTTTTGTCGCCTGCCGTCGCGGTTCGTGATAGGCCTTCAACTTTCAATGAGGTCAATTTTACCTTTTCATCCTATTACCACTTGACCTCACATGACTTGCTGATGTGGACCTTCACCTCATCACAAATGGGGATACAAGTTGCACCTGTGACCCAAGTTTGGTTTCGATCCATCAAGGTATTGGAAATAATAATATGACGCAGGTAGAACCTGAGAAGAGAGTGCTCAGATTCACTTTATCTTCCTTTTCCATCGAAAATGCATGCAGAATTCCCCTAATTGCCGTTTGGAAATCACCATGCCCACATCCCAGCAATAGTGTCCGGCCCCCTGTTTAAGTCGTATTTATTTTTTCTACTTCCAGCAATAGTGATGACAGGTGTGCAATAAATGTTTGTTTATCCAACCAGCCCCTGACAACATATCAAAAATTCAGAATTTTTCGTCAAGACCTCGCTTTTACGTAGTTAAACCAATGGCAAACGTTCTAAAAATTAAGGATTTCTTGCCGCCTCCCTTAAGAAATATGAATTAAAAAGGGGCACCATCTTTTGGGGGTGAAACACATACCAAATTTATTTGAAAATATCATCAGGTTTTAAAAATTATTCAAGCCATACTTTTTAAACATGAGCCCCACATTATCATATAGGTTTTAATGATAGAAAAACAAGTACACTAAAATAAATTGGCGAGAAAACAAAATATCCAAAATAAAAAAATTAAAAAAATTAAAAAAATTACTTTTTGAATCGTCGGACTACCAATTAAATATTACAATATTTACAAAGTGTAAAGATGGCGACTCCCTGTCCGACCCGTCAATTTAACTCTGTTGGAGTGAATGGTAAACGAAAGGGGTATCAAATGAGGGTTAGCATTGTCGTACACCTGTCAGACTTAATTTATTTTTCAAGTAGCTTTCAATACGTACGCGTTAGTCTACAAGTGCTTCGCTTCGCGCTCCGCTTATTACAGTCAAATGTAAACCCTTTTTCACATCAACACACAGACATCAACAACACAGTGGACATCAAATGATCCCATTGTCTTCCTGCATACTGCATGGTAACACAACAACAAATGGACACGTGATCCTATGTGTCTTCCTGCCCTTAAGGCAGGTCACACAACAACCACAGTGGGACAAGTGATCTCTATGGTGTCTTCCTGCCTTAAGGCAGGTAACCAAAACAACGTGTACAAAGTGATCCCTATATGTCTTCCTGCCTAAGGCAGGACACACAACAACAGTGGGACAAAGTGATCCCTATATGTCCTTCGGCCTTAAGGCAGGCGACACACATGTCTATATTGTACCTGTTACAAAGAACAAATAATATATCAAGATCCTGAGTGCCCCCACAGAGAATGGGTGATAATATCTCTGTTGGTATAGTGAGTGATACATTGGTTGCAATATCTTGGCCAGACCTGTTGACAAGCTTTAATTAAACCCGATTAATTTTTCACTATAACACTAAAAATAGGGTGACAGCGGTCCCCCAAAATAGGTTGTCGGATTATGTGTCTAAAACAGAACACATATAATGACCCTCATTAACCCTCCGATGACTTTGACCTTCCATACGTTGGCCACATAAACCCTTGTCTCAATTTATAAAGAATACCATTATGAACGTGATCATCACTGCACTAAAAACGTACACAGTGAGTTGAAAAGTCAATCAAGGTTGCAAACTCTGACCCTAAGTGATCCCTGAATGACCTTTAGCCTCATATGTTACCTCCAACAAAGCCACCCCTTGTCTCAATGTATAAGCATGTATGAACTTGATCCATCACTGGTACTAAAATGTCACAGTATTTTAAAAAACATTTCACCAAAAGGTGTAAAATCCTTACAGGGCATTTCGTGATCCACATCCTCGGCCCCCCTACTTACAGTCCCTAAAGAAGTTTGAGATTTTATATCATCTGAACCGTCAACATGATTTAATCCATGTATACCTACTCTTACATGCAAAATCCCCGGCATATCTTGTACATAAATTCGCAATTTTGTCTTTCTGTCCTTAACGGACAGAAATTATAGCATTGAGGCCCGTGGAAACAAGCATTTGGGTCATAAGACAAAACCGCAAGGTCCGGCGGATCCACTACAAAGTTGTTAATAATCTTTTCTCAAGGATATCTAGTGAACAGTGAATAAGACAGAAGGTGGCTGGCATCACGAAATGCCCTTTAAAATTTTTGACACAACAGACAGACGGACCCACAAGACACCATCCATGCCAACCTAAGTCTTTTCAATTTGCATCTGATTACCTAAATGAAACTTACACTTAACTTTTGCTACTTTAGAAAATATTCAATTTTAGTTTAAGTGGTATAAACTATTTGCGGATCTTAACTCATATGATAGCATTTTAATCATTGAATAATATACAGTAGTTAAACTTGACATATGGGATTTGTACGAAAACAGGGGTCCCCATTTTTAGTGAGTGGTGGTATGAGGATAAAATGATTCAATATTACTTGAATTAGATATTACCGAATGTTTAGATACAAAGATATTTGTATTGTGACATCGGATCGGAGGCGATTCATGCTGCAAATCGGCAAAAAATCGGAACGGTAAAAATATGTCAGATCTGACAATTCTCAGCCGATGTACCTGAATGAATTATAGGGACGAGTATGATGGGTATTTTTCCAGTTTTAGAACCATGAGAACAAGAGTTGCTCAAAAAGGCAACCTTCTCCTTATACCTAATCGGGAACCTGCAGCAAATGTGGACTGCACCGATGTTGATTATAATCAACCTCAAGTTCCAGTTTTCAAAGAATTTGAACTAGGTACGATCTTAATATATGGGGCAAATCGTCGGATCGGTGGATCGGCCGGACTACAAAAAAAGTATCGGCCATCGGATCGTCAGAGGAAAACCTGGAAGCGGTTAATATCGTCTACTTCTATTGAATATAACAGGCAAAAGTAGCGAAAAGGAAACAAGGCGTTTCGAACCACAAGTCTCAGCCTGCTTTCCGCGCATAGCTGGAATACAAGAGCAGCATAACACATTGCAATTGATAATACAGTGTTCCCCAAAAGTTTGTGCAGCAGATCCCGTGTAATGATTGCAGATATCCCCTCCCCACACCCCTTCCCCAACACCCCGCAACACCCCCCACACCCCGCAACACCTCCCTCCCCCAACACTCCCGCAAAACAACCCACCCCCTTCCCCCAACCATCCCGCAACACCCCACCCACTCCCCAACATCCCTCAACAACCCCACCCCCCCACCCACTCCCCACTCCCGCCAAACCACCCCTCCCCCACGCCTCCTCAACACCCCACACCGCCCTCTAAGCACCCCACCCCCTCTCCCAATACCCCTTCAACAGACCCCACCCTCATCCACCCCACCCTCCTCCCCAACGCCCCACCACACCGCCACCATCCTCCCACCCCACCCCTCAACAAACCAACCACCCCCTCCTCCCACACCCCTCAACACCAACCCCCTCTCCCCACAATCCCTCAACCCCCATCCCCCTCCCCACACCCTTCAACCTCACCCCCACCCCTCTCGCCAACACCCCACACCCACCACACCACCCCCTCCCCAAACCCCTCACTTCCCCCACACCCTGCCCCAACCCTCCCTCATCCAACCACAACACCCCCTCCCACCTAACACCCTCAACACACCAACCACCCTCCCAACACCCCACCCGGCCTCGCCCCACAGGTTAGAGTGGGGAGACCCTCTTCACTACCCCCGGGGGCCTCCCCCAACTTCCTCGCCACCCCACGTGGAGGGTCCCCACGCCCGTAGGCCTCCCCAACCTCCCAACCCCTCCACCCCCCGATCCTCCAACATCCCTCAACACCGCCACCCCTCCCCAACACCCCGCAAGTCGCACCAACAACCCCAATGGCCACACCCCTCCCCAACAGGCCCCATCAACCCTACGAACGCGACCTCCCCTAGCTACCCGCAACACCCAACCCTCGCCCTACCTATCCGTCCCCCCTCTCCACCGAACTTCCGCGAGCAGGCGACACCCCACACCCCCTCCGCCAACATCCCTCAACACCCCACCCTCCCAACACCGCCCTCACAAACCCACCCCTCCCAACACCCGCACACAACACCCCCTCCACAACCCCCCGAAAATTCCCCACACCGTAGGCACCGTAGTTTTGCACGATTTAAAACGCAAAATGCGCGGCCCTTATTTTAATATTCTCGTACAAATGCCGCGATTTTTAAATAAAATCGCGAAAATGCTTTTCCTTATTTTTTGCCCCCTACGATTCCAACAGGAACACTAAAAAAATCTTTTGCAAAAACGAGCATATTCCAAAGTTGACTTCCTATTTCTTACTTTTTCCTCGGCTGAAAAATCAAGAATCCCATCAATTAATCCACCTGTTATTTTCCCTTCTTTTCAAGATAAAATATTGATCAGATGTAGATGGCCGCTTCCGTCGGTCTGAGGCCCTTTGCAATACATCCCTCCCCGAGAATTCTTTCCTTTCGCAGTGGGCATGTGGAATCCCCGGCCCCGGTGTCGGATGACGTGATCGCGGGACGGGTTTTCCACTCATTTGCCCCCTGAATGGTGTGGGAAGTGTTTGTTGTTTCCTCTTTTCCGCATCCCTACCTATTTCCCGTCCGGGAAAATACCTTCCTACCGCGGCCAAGTCCGAATTTGGTTTAATTCCGAAGAGATTAATTATCCCATGGATAATATAACCAATTCTGACAAAGACCCGACACCGCACGTTGATAGCTTTGATAGCATGCATTGTTTAATGCACCGAAGCGCAACCATATCATGACGCTCACAATGGAAAATAGGTCGGGTCATCTGTGTTCAACTAATCAAGGATAGAGGTAGGGTTCGCCGCTAGGTTTTTTATACATTTGGACGAATATTTTTGCACTTATTGGAAGCTTTGTGAGTCATCATTTTCGCCGCCGTTTGCATCATACTGGATTTAAAATAGTAAATCAGTTTGTGTTTGTTTATTGGCCAATTACCAATACAACAAGTCGTTTTTGTTTACAAAATCTTGAACTTCCTGATGGAACCAACAAAATCGTGATAGACCCAAAATTCGCAGATTTTTTGCGCGTTTTGCGGCGAATCGCGCAACAACTCCGGTGCCTACCCACACCCCCTCCCCGACACCCCCGCAACACACAACCCCCTCCCCAACAACCCGCAGGCACCCACCCCTCCACAACACCACACCCCTCCCCAACACCCACCCCTCCCCCACACCCCCTTCACAACACACCCCGCAACAACCCCCCCCTCCCCCACATCCTACCACACCCCCACGCCTCCCCCACCCTCCCGCCCACAAGAACAAACAACGCCCAACCCGCCTCCCCAACCCCCCTCATCACCCCACCCCTCCCCAAACACCCCTCAACACACAACCCCTCCCCAACACCCCCACACCCACCCCATCACCCACAAGACACCCCCCCTCCCCCAACATCCCGCAACAGCAACCCCCCCAACCCCCTCACCCCCTCCCAACCTCCCCTCAACAAAGCACCAGCCCCCCCCCTCCCCAACCCCCTCCCACAAACCACCCCCTCGCCCAAACAACCCCTCAATGTCCCCACACAAACACCCCTCCCCAGCAAAAACACCCCTCAACACGACCCCCCCCTCCCAACAACCCCTCAACACCCACCCCTCCCAACACCCCCCGCACCCCTCCCCCCACCCCCCCCACCCCCTCCCCCACAATCCACCCCTCAAGCCACCCCCTCCCGCCCAACATCCCCCAACAGCCCCCACGCCTCTCCCCCACCTCCCGCAACCAAACCCAACCCCTCCCAACACCCCCGCAGCATTCACCCGACCCTGAACCCTCCCCATCACCGTAACCCCGATCACCCCACCCCCTCCCCAACCCCGCCTCAACAAAAAACACCCCACCACACCCCACCCCTCCCCAACACCCTGCAACACCCACCCCCCTCCCCAACACCATTCCACACCACCTCAACCACACCACAACCCCTCCCGCACAACCCTCTTACAACAACAATACACCCACACCGCACCCCGCCCCTCCGCCAACGACCCTTCAACCTCCCCACCCCCCCGTCCCCAACTCCCCGTGCCCCTCCCCACAACCCCACCAGTCCGCTTCCATCACACCCACAATCCCACACCCCCGTCAACACCCCTCCAAACAACACCCTTCGACGCGCCCCTCACGCCCCACAATCTACCACCCCCTCCCCAACCCGCGCTGCCACCCCCCCCGCCCTCCCGCCACAACCCACCACCCCTTCCCGCCCCCCCCCGGCCCCCATCACCTCCCCCCCCTCCCTCACCCCCCTCACCCTTCCCACCCCCCCTCCGCACCCCACGGCCCACCCCCTCCCCTCCCCCTCGAACACCATCCTACTGAGCCCCCTCCCCCTTCAAACCTTCAACCAACCCCGCCCGTTCCCCTCTCCACCGCCCCTTCCTCCCACACCGCCCGTCAGTCACCCCACCGATCGCCCCTCTGTCCTACCACTGCCCCCAAAACCCAGATCACTGCTTCAACCCGTCTACCATCTGTCAAAATGTGGGCTGCACAATGTTGATCAAATCATCTCCAAGTCCAAGTTTCAACTAAATTTTGACTAGTTAACGATCTTTAATTATGGGGGCAAAATCGTCGGATCGGTGGATCGGCAGATACTACAAAAAATATCGGCCATCGATCGGCTGAGGAACACCTGATCGGTTAAATCTCTACTTTGAGTATAACCAGCAAAGGGTAGCGAAAAAGGAAACAAGGCGGGTCTCGAACCACAAGTCTCGCCTGCTTTCGCGCATCAGCTGTAAGACAAAGAGCAGCATAACACATTGCAATTGTATTGATACAGGGAATTCCCCAAAAAAGTTGTTGCAAGCAGATACAGTGAAGGATTGCCATATATCTCCCTCCCCAACCCCCCCCGCAACACTCCCCAACACCCCGCAACACCCCCACCAACCCCGCACACCCCCCTCCCCCAACACCCCCCGCACACCCCACCCCCCTCCCCAACATCCCTCAACACCCCCCCAACAAAACCCCTCCCCCACATCCCGGCACACCCCACCCCCCTCCCCAACATCCCTCACCCCCCACCCCTCCCCCACACCCCCCGCAACCCCCCACACCCGCAACATCACCCCACCCACCCCCCACTACCCTTCCCAAACACCCCTCCCTCAACACCCCCCCCCCCCCTCCCCAACCCCCCACTTATCCCTCTCTCCACCCCCCGTCAACACCACAACCCCCTCTCCACCACCCGTTCAACACCCTCCAACTCCCCACCCGTCCCCCCACACAACCCTCCCGCCCCCTCCGCCCTCCCCAACATCCCTTCACCTTCCCCCCACCCTCACCACCCTCCCCCCCAACACCCCCTCCCCAACTACCCTTCAATCCCACAACCTCGCCAACTCCCCGCAACACCCCAGACCCCCATCCCAACCCTCCCCTCCTAACGCCACCAAACCCCCCCCCGTCCCCAACAGCCCCCCCCCCTCGGTCGGCCGAGTCCCCCACACCCCTCGCCCTCAACAACCCCTCCAGCCTCCCCCACTCCCGCACACAAACCCACACGCCCCACCCCCTCCCCAACCTCCCGCGAACACCAAAACTCTCACCCCTACCCCCCTCCCCAACATCCCTCAAACACCCCACCCCTCCCCAACACCCCTCATCACAAACACCCCACCTCCCGTCCCCAGCACCGCCTCCAACACAACCAGCCCCCTCCTCCTCCCCACAACCCTCCATTCCCCACCACCCCTCCCCGACGCACCGCGCCTCTCCAACTCCCTACCCCTGCGCCAACCTACGCCTTCGACCGTCACCTCCCCTCCCCTCCCCAACCCTCCGAGCCCACCTCCCCAACAGACCCCCACCGCCGCTGCCGCCCCCGCGTGGTAGGAGCGACCCCTCATCACTCACCCCCCTCCACACTCCCACCCCCTCCCCCCCCAGTTACTCCTCTAAACACACCACCGCCAGTCCGCCTCCCCTAACCTCCCTCTTGACTACACCCACCCCATCATCCCCCTCCTGCTCCCGCCCTAGACCCGTCATCACCCCCACCCCTCCCCCTCCACCCCACCATCCACCCCTCCCCCCCCCCTCCCCACACCCCACAACACCCCCCCCCCTCCCCAACACCTCCCACCACACCCCGACCTTCCCCGTCCCCAACACCTCTTCACCAACACCCCACCCCCATATCCCAACCCCCACCCCTCCTGTCCCCAACTACCATTCACACCGCCTCCATGCCCGCGTCTCCCAACACCCCTTCAACACCCCACAACCCCCTCCCCAACAACCCTCTAGGTCCACCCCAACTGCCCCCCCCAACCCCCCTTCATCACCCACCCGAAGCCCAGCCCTCCCACCCCACCCACCACCCCTCAACCCCCAGCCAGCACCGCCCATCCTCAATCACACCCCCAATTCCCACACACCCTTCAACAGGGGCACCCCCTCAACAACCATAACCACCCAATTCCCACCCCTCCCAACACCCTTCAACCCCCACCCCCGCGGACCGCGCCATCCCTCCCCCCACCCCCTCTCCGGCCCACACCACCCCCCACTCCTCCCCAACTGCCCCAAATTGGACCCTCCCCCCCCCTCCCGTTAACAGCACCCCACCCCCTCCCTAAACAACCCCACCCCCTCTCCCAACACCCCAACAACCCACATCAATACCCCACCCCCCCTCCCCCCACCCTTAACAACACAACCACCATCCCTCCCCCAACACCTCATCCCCAACCTAACCCCTCCCCCACACCCTCAACAGCCCCATCCCCCTCCAACCCCCCTCACCACCCCTGGCCTCATCACCCCATGCGCCCCTCCCAACACCCCACAATGAATCCCCACTCGCCCCACACCAGCCCTCAACCCCCCACCCCCTCGCTTAACACCCCTAAGGTTCCGCCACACCTCCTCCCCCAATTCCTCCTTCACTTCCCCACTGCACACCCCGTCCCCACCAGACACCCCTCGCTCACACACCTGTACACCCCCCCTTCCCCCAACAACCCTCTCCTCACCATTTCGCTCCTCCTCCCCAACAACGCCTTCTACACACAAAAAACAACAACACCCCACCCCCTCCCCCACACCGCTGCCAAACCAACACCACACCCCTTCAAACCCCCACCCCCCCTCCCCAACACCGTGTCACCCACCCCACACCCCGGCCCCCAACACCCCTGCAACACCCCCCCACCGCCTCCCCAACACCCCTCAACATCCAACACCCCTCCCCACAATCCCCGTCAACACCGACACCCACCCCCCTCACACATTCACCCCTCATACCCCACACCCTCCCCAACACCCATCAACACCGCCATGCCCCCTCCCCAACAGTTCCCCTCTACATCAACCGCCCCCCACCCCCTCCCCACACACCCTCCTCCTCACCCCACCCCTCCCCACACACCCGCACTACCCATCTCAACCTAAACGCACACCCCAACACCCCGGGCCCCAACCCCCACCCTCAATACCCCCACCGCCCACCCCTTCCCAATACCCCCTCAACACCCCACAACCCTTCAAACACCCCACAACCCATGCAACACCCCACAACAACCCTGCAACACTCCGCAACACAACCCAACACCCCCACACCCCCCGCACACCCCACCCCTCCCCCATCAACCCTGGCACCAACCCACCCCCTGCCCACACCCCTCCCCCACACCCTTCTCCTTCCCAAACCCTAACTCCCTCCAACACACCCCACCTGGCTCCAGTTACACGAAATTTGCATATCCCCTGTAACCGCGTTTCAGCGATCGATCATTACGCATATTTAATTAGATCATTGCATACCAAATGCCACCTTTTATTGGCCCCATCACTTTTGACCCTAATTATAATCCACACAAAAGATGTATGGCGACCTAGTCTTCATGTAGCAAGAATTTTGCCTATCCGATGTCACCGTTTCAACATCAGCGATACAGGCCATTATGCATATAATTAGCTCATTTGCATACCTAAGCCGCAAATATAACAAAAAAAAATTACAACAACGTTCACATGGCAAAAATATGTGCACCAATCAGGCTTTCATGCAGTGAAGGAATTGTGTAGCCTAGTATCCGTTTCAAAAGTATAGCAATTAACGCAGATTTTATGCCTATTTAATTAGTTCATTTGCAATACCTAATTAAACCCAAAATAAGATCCAAAATCTAATCAGGGCGAGAACTCTTCAACCCGCTTCCTAACACCAAGTTAGAATCATTATATAACCTTACCGGAACTCTAATAACTTATAACACCAAGCTTTTTTTCGTTTTCTTAAATTTATGAAAAATTAGACACTTACTTAGCATATTTTTGTCCAATGCCACTTGGAACCCAATTATGATTTCACCCCAAAAGATTGCCTGGCAAGTATTCTTTCCAGCATCAAGGATTTGCCTTCCGCATGTACGGTTTCAGAGATACAGTAATTACACATTTTAATTAGCTCATTTGCATACCTAAGAAGCCGCATGTATCACACACTTTCAAATTCCAAAAGATGCGCCCATGAAGAGCTTTCCTGCAGTGAGTAATTTTCAAAGTATCCGTGTGTACCGTCCTCAAAATTATCGCAATTAACGCTGAATTTTGCATATGTATTAGCTCATTTGCATACTTAATTTGCCCCGAAATACCGCCCGAAATCTAATCAGTTCGAGAACTCCGCCAGAAAACTTGTACACAAGCTTGCGGGCAAAATTTTCATTATTATGCAAATTAGATACTTAATTAGCATATTTTACGCCCCCAAAATCTAATCAGTTCTAGAACTCGTGGACCCGCTTCTTTCCCCACCAAGTTTAATCATCGTAGCCCTTACTAACTCCAGATAAATCGTACACAAGCACTTGAACACGGAGGGCGGGAAGACGCATACAGACAGACAGACAGACGGACGGACGGACGGACGACCGAACGACAGAAGACACCCTGACATACAGACACAGACATAACAGTGATCACTAGTCTCTGCCGAAAAAAGGTTCAGGCGAGACAAAAAGAAATTTCTTATTACGTGAATAGTACAATGCCACAATTTAGTTAAAGCATATTAGCACATGTTTTGAAGAGCTCCCCCAATTTTTTCACAATTGGATATTTTGCACAGTTTACGTTTTTACTTGGTCTAGGAAACTATACCTGCCGAACGAGAATCTAAACGGAGCATCAATAATGCATAGGACCCACGTGTATTGGTGGAATGAAATGATTCTCTGAGACGCAATCATGAGGACCCTAAGACAGATTTAATTGGTTGGCATACAGTTTTTAACAATAAGAATTATTCAATGTGGATCATAAAATATGCCTTGGGAAATAGAAAATTTATGTAGTACATATTTGTGGTCAACATGAACCCGGGGGGTGCTCTTCTTCAAATGGTGCAAAAAATACATTCCTGTCATAATTTTTTTGAAAATGTACATAATGCCTCTGTAATCCAATTATAATCTTAACCAGTTTCAGAAAATCATATAAATGCCCCTGTAATTGGGAATGTCCTTTCATTGGTATATGGAGGAATAGCCTTTTCATAATTAGTAAATGAGGAATGTCCTTTCATTGTAAATGAAGGAATGGAACTTTCATATTAAATATTGGCATATTACCCCTTTCCAAGGTAAAATGATTGAATGGTCCTTTGTCAACCTGAGGAAGCCTTTAATTGGTAAACTGAGAATGGCCTTGAAATGACCCTTTAATTGGTATTGGAGAATGCCCTTATTATAAATTGATGAATGTAATTGCCCCTTTAAATTAAAAAGGTAAATAATGGATGAATGCTTTTTATGATACACGGCTGTCCACCCCGCTTTCGCGATCACCCCACCAAGAACCTCGAAAGCAATGACTCATCAATGAACTTTATCCATATCCAACCAACAGATAACTCTAAAACAACCTCATCATTGTGAACTCATCCATAACTCCCCAAAACCAAAAACTTCGACACATAACCATCATGATGCCACAACCCCCAAAACAACCTGCTAGTAAAAATTCGTAACTGTTGATGAACTCCAGAACTGACCAAATGACTTTAACAAACTAACGATAGACTCATCAATGAACTCCATATCTACCTCACTAACAAATAACGCTAAAACTATTGATGGGCTCATTTTTTACTTATAAAAACAAACATACATCATGAACTCGATCCATACTCACAAACCAAAACAACAAGACCGCTCAACATACTCACAATGACTCCATATAACTTTTTGAAAATTGCAAATGCCCCTTTAATTCATTTGATTTTTTTCCATCAAATGATGCCAAAAGTATCGATCGATCAATAAGATAAAACTTTAATAGTCTAGGCCTGATCATGGTTTTGTGACTATACACGAATCCGACGGCGACTATTCTCGCCCCTACGCGTGGGGCGGCGCACTACCTCCGCCATGACTGGGGTGCATCTTTTGCATTTCTCGCCATTATAACCCCCGCGTTTTACGTTGTACGTGTTACCACAAAGGAGCGATAATTTTGATAAGTTCTTACGGCAAAAATCAACACTAGTTCACTGTTATCCATTTGTATAACATCTTGGGCGGCTCAGGAAAAAAAAATGTAATTCTTGGCGCTGCACAAAGAGCGCTAACAAGTTACAAAAATGGAACGAACTCGCGTGTCACAATGCTCCAATGACACCTGAAAGAATGTGAATGTCTGCGGCCGTACCATAGCATCTGTTCCAAATGGGCAAACCAGCTCACCCAATCTGCCAAGCTTCTAATGAAGTTGAATGAACTTAATTTTAGTTTATAAATTTTCATTTAGTTTCTTTTATACGATTGTTGTTTCACAAAATTTCACTTTTAAAACATGAGTTAAATTTAGTTCCACATGTCCACGTCCACGTCATCATTCCTGTACAGTAAAAACCAAAATAATCAGGGGGGTAATGACATCCAACCTAACCGCAACAGTAAATTCAAAAACGGCATCAAAGTCCCGGGTGCTAATCTGTTTCCAAGACTTAACGTAGGAGGGCACTCTTAATATATCGAACGGTACACAACAGACGTGATAAGACCATGCCTGGTCACGAATATTACATTCTAAATGACCGTTATTCGAAATTACACATTTTGCAACGGGTTAATCCCCTAACCCCGTCGGATTTGAAGTCAATATTTTTTTTCTTTCTTTGAATTCTATCATGATATACCTAAGATCTTTTGAACAAGGTTTAAGAGATGATTTTTTAACGTCACTGGGACCCGACACTGCCATAGTAAATGCCGTATCAGTTCCCCCAAATGACCGTTTGGACATCCCCAATGCCCAAATTCGAGCAGATCGTGTCTAAACCCCCCTGAAAATAATCATCGTATCCATTTCAGTCTAAAGACCACATGTAATCGCCGTCATTTTTACGTGTACTGATAGTCCAAGCGTAGCACATTCCCATGCACAAACGATACTAATTTTGTTCACTATCTCCCGAAATTCGATCACAATGAGCACGGAAGCGTCTTTTCTAAAACATCAACAACCCCATCGGAAGATGTCACGTTCTTCAGACGCACAATCTATCGGTCTTTGGTAACTATTCAATTTTTTCACGTACACGGAATATATCAACATTCTGTTTTGTTACTTTTATTTTTGTCTGGATGTTTGAATGTTACGAAAAATGATTTTTTCTCACGCGGCTGTTATTAACCAATTGTTTAACAAACACTTATTCTAACCATAAGCGTTTCAGGTTCTCAGTCACGCAAAGTGGGCGCGATAACCTTCAATTTTTTACAACCCAGTAACGACACTGCCTGGAATTCCAGTTTTAGGCAGTCCCTGACCGCATCACTTTCTTTAAATATCCATAATAAATAAACGTGACAATTGTTAAAAATTGCGAAAAGGTAGGATTGTCATTTTATTCGTTCAAAGCCTCGTAAAAGCAATTGCGGCGTGTGTGTACTGTATGTTTGGTGGCCGGGATGCACCCCAGTAATGTCGGCGACGTAGAGTGGTGTTCCTTTTCGAGGCTTCCTCCCCGTCGGATTCGTTATATATACCGATTATTCCTATTTGTGATATTTATTATAATGTTTCAAAAATAATATGTTTCTACCATGTATATCACAAATGTTTGTTGAGGAAGATAGCTCTCTACTTTTTCTGACTTAAAAAAAGCATTGTTCAGCTATAAGATAACTCCCACAACTAAGAGTCCTAAGAAGATGAAAATGACTTGAATATATAATAACCACTGCTAGTTGAAAGTTAAAAGTTGAAACCAAGTATGGTCAAGTCCGAGGGGTCAAGTGAATACTGACCGTTTACTCTTGGGATATGATATTTGTCCGGTTTTACTGTAAACTGTGGTGTTCAGAAGGTGGCCTACTTTCGAAAGTAGCGTTAGCCAACAAAAAATTCCAATTTAAATCCTCATTAGCCGCTCTTATACCAACGACCGCACGTCCACACTGAACTTAACAACGATATCCTTCCAAAGTTTACCAGTGAGCGGCCGCATCCGTCCATTGGTAAATGCGGAAGTATCTGCCGCTCGCGGCTACCTTGAAGGTTACTTGCTTGAAACCCCGGGACAACTCAACCCAGTGTAAAAATGCCAAACTTGAATCCTACAGGAGTGTGTTTTTTTTTTAAAGCGCTATTTTGGCTTCTTTTCGTTATTCTCCATCGACAGAGGATTTGGCAGTAACTCTGTTCATGGAGTGAGAGAGGAGAAAGCTCTTCCCAAATCTCTTGGACGATGATCTCGCCCGCCCTCTTAAAAACAGGTCGTAAAACTATTGTCTTGGAACACTCAAACAAGATCTATATTGATTCTGATAAGCACATGTGCATCAACATTGCATCGTATGTACATAGTTGAAGGCATATAGCGACTATTTGTAAGAATTGTGGCATTTTGTTATAAAAATCATGAACTTGGCATAAATGTTTAACAATCTAATACTGAGTATGATTATTTTTAGACATTGAACCACGTCACCATCATCATCTTCAAGGTCAAACAAGGTCTATGGGTCATTTGACGTCATTTAGTAAAATTCGGAGATAGCATATTCCTACGCTGAGTCATTGATTCTAGTTTTCCTCGTAGTTTCGGCTTTAAAAACTTGAATTTTGAGGCTCGATTTCTTAAAGTAAATATTTGGAGACAAAACTACTTGAATTGGGAAGAAAAATGCCGAATCTTAACAATGACACCAAACTTCAGTGTCCGAAGTTGCCCGTTCTTTCAATTTTCTTCCCCGAAGTTGGCCCACATTTTGGTGAAATAATTGAGACCCTTGGCGATAAATCGAGTTTCAATTCACGAGAAAATACATGTTTTAAGACATGACCGTGTACCAAAGTATGTTAAAAAAAAATGGACGTCCCATCGCCAGATTATTACCACAGCATTTAATGTCTCGATGCAATTTGATGCACATTCATTACAGCTTAAACGTTTGATCTCGTATTACGTTGTTATTGCAATGTCTCAAATTCTATTTTATAGTATTCATGTGTTTAGGAAATATACAGAGAATAAAATTCTGTTATCATGGGAACTATTCAACGGTAGGTCTGGGCTATGCCTGCCCTATAATCAATTTATTTGTGCCATTTTGTTTTTCACACATCTTGGTGGGCAAGGGCTGTGGCAACATTTCACGAGCGAATACGGTCGTGATGAAGAAGGGATTCGCATATTAACTTACTTGAGCAATATTTTTTTTTGGGGGGGTGGAGTGCAATCACCCCATAAAAGAAGTCAAACCTCAATCATTTAAGAAGGTTCTCTGAACAGTGGCAGCTCACCAAATGAGTTTTTTTGGGGGTATCGGAGCCATATGAACTTTTTTGAAGAACCGCCCTAATTTTCAAATTTGATATTTTGGCACAGTTTAACGTTTGGAATTGTCTAGGGAACTCTACCTTTCAACAGAATGCTAAAATTTGGATTTAAAGAAATAAGCGATTTGTTATTAGAATTTTGGGATCCCAGATTGGACTTAAACGCAGAGCTAAAATGCTACGTTTAGGTCCGTCCCTGATGCAATAGTGCCACCTTGAGAAAATAACCTCTAACTTGACGTGCCTTAACCAATAACACAACTAATGGATAGCGTATAGACACGTACATGGCGCTGTTTCCCGTCTATTTCACATTGGAAGGCTGTTTCATCAGCCCTTTGTGAAATAATTAAATAGGAGATCTCCGATAATAAATTATCTATTGACAAATTCCTTCGTTTGTGACACATAGACATTTTCGAGCTTAGCTTCACAGGTATACTTCACTAGCCGTTACCAATGCAACTGTGTAAAATCTCAATTTAAAAAAAACCTTGGTGGCGCTCTTCAAAAAAATGTCTTGAATGCTTTAATAGAAGCTTTCTCCTTCGCTCAACCTCTATGGCCTATTAGTACTCAATTAGTGCTTCTGCTCATAAAAATTCAAGATTCCTTAAAATGCATATCGCTGTGTTGTGTTCTACCTGGCCTATTTTACCCTGCTTACCCCCCATTCCTGATCCAACACTATGTATTCATGCTCCCAGACACAGCACTATGATTCCCCCCTTTAAATTTGACCGTCATCCGTGTAAAATTATAAAATATATAAATCCGATTGTTCTTTTTGAGCTTTTGGTGATTAAATGTGGATATGACTTGTATATTTTCAAAAAAAATCCCGAAATGTATCCCCAGTGAGCCATGTCCCTGTATCTCTTCAATGAATTGTCTGGTTGTCTATGTAATTGCTTAAATAGATAAGACATTTCCAGCAAATCCGCCCCTCCCATTTTTTTAAAAAAAATTTAACCAATATATTACTCAAACCTGTGAGGGAATAAGCCGTAAAAGCTATCTTCACATGACTTGTATAATATGCTGTGTAATGTTCTGTGGCTGCTGTCGTGCCCAATGACAGATATCCGCGTATGCTTGTTTATGGGGCCGATCCGGACAGCAGGCACGTTCAAACTTACTTTTTGTTTTTCTTTCTTTGTTGAAGAGACCGTCTTTGATTAAGTCTAAAATGTCTGGTCACAACTAGATCCATAGAATGTTTATGATGTGGTTTCGAGTTATGCTACCTTATTCTGCATGTTTTAATGTATTTTTTGACCTCAATTGGACCTTTTGTGACCTCTATGTGACATTGAACTTGCCTGTGCAGTGGTTTCCATATCCAATTGTTTTCCAAATTTAATTCTCTACCTCTCGCCAATTTGATGCTTATAACAAATGCACATTTTTAATTAACCATTATCTGCTAACTAACATTACAATCTGTGGTAAATATTGACCAACTTTGGAACCAAATTGAGAAAACGGGCAACTCCGGGCACTTTCAAGGTTGGTGTCATTGTTTAGATACGGCAAATTTTTTCTACATACCTCAAAGTCGGCGGACCGTCCTTTGTTATTGTATGTCGTTCTTTATTATGGTATTAAGCGAACCTCTCTGGAAGTCTTGGTCGTTGACAATCTGCACAGGCGCTTGCTTTGGTTAATGGTGAATTTGGCGGAGTGATCCGATCTTTGACTGATTGTCAATAGATGCCGCGATCGTGACACTTGTCGTGCCAGCTCGTGTCAGATAAATGGAATGCCGATCTATAGTCTATACACTTGTTGTTGTTGAATTAGTATTTCTATAATACATTGTTAACTACAAAAACGTTCAAATTATGTTCTAATAGATATCAACTGAAATCAAATGGTCTTTATCGCGATTTCGTTTCTTCGATGGGGAGAAATCCCAATGGGATTTATCTTTGACCTCACCCTTACAACAATATATTATTAAACCTTTAATGCACTGTATAATGATGTGTTCCGCTTAAGAAAGAACCGATATCACCCAAAGGTTTATTAGAAAGTATCATATAGTCTAGTGGGTAGAAGGGGTGTTCGTCCACCCCCCCTGAATAACTTCTAATCAGGTCCCTATATCAGAATAAATGTTATAAAACGATTAGCTATTTAAAAAAATCAAACGTGTCCCACGTACCAATTTTTATGCAATTTTGCAAATTAGTAGCCGCCATGACAGAAAAATACAATTTTCGTTATTTCTCAGCCAATACTGTTATTAAATGAACCAATTAAGGTGACTGGACCTATGTTTCGAGGGTCCAAGATACAGATGAACCATTTTGAAAATTACCAGATGTCCCCGTGATGACATAATATACTGCAAATTACGGTCCGGCCTTTACAGCTAAAAATCATTTTCGATATATCTCAACCATACTACGCCTTGATAAATGAACAAGTAAGGTGACTGGACCTATGTTTTGAGGGGAAAGATCAAGATGTAACCATTTTGAAATTCCAGATGTCCGCCATGATACGTAATCCTGCAAATTAGGGTCTGCATTAACCTAAAAGACAATTTTCGATATATATATCTCAGACAATACGGTTGATATGACAATGAGGTTACTGTGGCCGATGTTTTCGAGGGTCAAGATCAAAATGGAACCATTTTTAAAATTACCAGATGTCCCATGATGACGTAATATGCAGACTTAGATTCGCATTAGCTAAAAAACACTTCGATATCATCTCACCAATGCTGTTTGATAATACAATAACGATGACTGAACATGTTTTGAGGTCAAAGATCAAGGTGGAAACCATTTTGAAAATTAACATATCTTTTCCATATGACACAAAATTGCAAATTAAGGATTGCCCATTAGCTAAAAATCCATAATTTATTTGGGTATATCTTGGCTTGGCCAATATCCACCTAACGATATCTCGACGTGACATATTTAATCAAGCCAAAAAAAACGGCGGGAAAATGTTGAAGAAAATGATGCTTTGGTCTTCTCGACAGCACCGTCATGTGCTATCCATATTGTAGTATAAAATCAGGAGGCAAATAGAACGACTAGTTCCCTTATGCCGCCGCCAACCAGAAAGCATTTTGTTACAGTCTTGTAGGACATTGGCTCTCATATCTTCAAACAGCGTGAGATCTTGCTGTTATCTTTGTTACCTTGCTTTTGTGGTGTGTGTGTGGGTGTGTCTTGAAGTAGATGTGTGTGTGTGTGATATGACAACGAAAACACATCGCTCTGAGACCTGCTGAAACGCCTACAGGAAGGAGCCAATGAAAGACCATACTCTTTTTTAAAGAGGTAGATCACAAACAAAAGTATGCAGTTGCATTTCGGGAATAACTGTTTCTGAGATCGACACTCCTGGAAACATTGACATTGTCAATGTGTTGTTGCGATATTTTGCAGGCTTCAATGAGTCCATAGACCCTCCGAAGTTATGATGTTCTGGGGGGAGTCGCCAGTGAGAGAGAGGAAGGCTCCTAATCCAGGCACGGACACCTTGCCTTGCTGCCAATAACACATGATAAAAAGCCATACAAAATATTCTTGCAAGGGTAGTATAAAGGATATAGATCGTGTCATCGCAAAAAATGGTTTGTGAATGGAGCAATCAGGAAACTTTGGCCAATGCGCGTGGTCAGTGAAATGGTGGGGGAAATTCTGGTGGTTGACTTTTCAAGCTAAAGCTGACCCTGCAACTTATCTACCCCCGGCAGAATAATTGTCTTATGGCTTTCGACTCAGTTTGCACTACCTGTATCGTGATCCTGCAGCATGTTGACAATGGTGCTGCCATGGACATTAGTAGAGATTTATTAAGTTATCCAGTCCAAGTGGAATGAGATGTTGTCTTAAACATAATTTGAGGTCTATGTTGAGGCATATGTTGTTCTGACCAGGGACTTGACCAGGGCCTTGGCCAGTGCTGTTTTTAACTCAAAACAAAATCATGAACACAAATGTCAGAGTGGCCAAAACCTGTACAGAATCATAGTGAGACGCTTGATTTGAAAATATTATATATATTATAAATATATATATAATATTATATATATATAGATATATATATATATATACTATATCTGAGACTGATTTCCGTTGTCCTCTGGCATGCACGGTACAGGTCTTGCCGTAGATGTTTAAAACTTTGCGCTTATCTCTAAGTCATCTTACAAGCTATTAGCATAAGAGGAACCGGATAATGCGTAAGCAGGTAGAATTTCTCAGACGCCAGTTCTAAGTCGTCGACTGTGTTAGAAGCCAAGGAATGTCTATGGACTCACGGAAGCCGGACTGTGAATATTCGAAGGTAGGAGGAGCGTTATTCTTGGACACTAGATAAAGTTGAACAGACCCATTTTCTGGGCCCGTTGGATCCTTGCTCTTCCAGGTGGAGTAGACTTGAGGGTGGCTTGGTGGGTAACGCCTTTTTAATCTCTACTTGTCACGGAGAAAATTAATTCTGGTGGGAGATGGTCCACCACCGGAAAGAAATCTACGATGGGGGGGGGGCGATGCCTCTACCTCTGTGAAGTTGATACTTCCGATTGTGTATTATCTCCCAACAGACGACGATATCCAACTCGTCAAGATCATAGGTTGTTGTTGATCACATTTAGGTATCTGATCAAAGACGATAGCATGGATATGGGAGTTATATGATTGCCGGAGAGGTCACTCCATATGAAGCTGCTCCAATCCTTTTCCTGCAGTTCCTTTAAATTTACTGAGGGTTGTGTACAACTACTACGATGCTTAATGCTTTTAAAAGTTATTTTTACAAGAGTTTTAAGTCTAAATGTTGAAATCCTGGTCTAACAGGAAGATTTTTAAGTCCTAAATGTGATAATCTTGTTTTGGTGATTTTAAAACGTCTTTGGCCAAGTCATTTTTTCTCCTGTAGTTCCTTTAAAGATAGAGGGTTGTAAAACTACCCAAGTACAATATGGATATCAAACTGATGTTGGCAGAGAGTCCATTGCGACTGTAGAGTTCTGGTTCTTCACGTGCGTTCGGCATGGATAACAACACAGATCTTAGTATCGGAATTCGTCTTGTATCATTCCATAACTTGAATTTAAGAGAAAGTATAGAAGATAGTATAGAAGGCTAAATTTACTTGGCCAGTTTCTTATAATTACCACAAAACGAGACTATCGGACATTGAAGCCCTAATTTGCATAAGTTCTTAGTATTTGCAGGTGAACATGTTAAGACAAAAACATATTTATGAGTGCCTTTCAATTATCCTCGACCTAAAAACATAGGTCTAGTCATGTGGGCAGGTATGTGGAATATTGCCACGATAGACCAAATATGGATTTGGCTAATTGGGACCCTAATTTGCATATTATGTCATCTGGAGACATCCTGGTAATTTCACAAATGGTTCCATCGTGATCTTTACCCTCCACAACAAGGTCAGCCACCTTACTTTGTCATTTATCAAACAGTATTGGTTGCGATATTATCGAAAATAAAAACAAAAAAAGTTGTATTTTTAGCTAATGGCCGACCCTAATTGCATACGACGTCATCATGGGGACAATCTGGTAATTTTCAAAATGATTCCATCTGATCTTTGACACTCGCAACATAGGCCCAGTTACATCATTTGTTCATTTATCAAACAGGATTGGTTGAGATATATCGAAATTGTATTTTTCTGTAATGGCGATATAATTTGCATAAATTTGCATAAAAATCGTACAGTGGGACATTTTTGATTTTTTTAACATCAGCTATCGTTTTTACTCATTTTTTATGATATAGTGACATTGGTGAGAAGTTATTTCAGGGGGGTGCACGAACACCCCTTCTACCAACTAGACTAATAATAAAACACCAGTTGTATACAAACTTACCTTTACAACTCACACTCGCCAAGTTTTTCAAACTTCAAAAATTTAATTCGTAAAGCAAAGAGGAAACACTTTTTTTTCTTAATTTGAAAATAAAAATCACTTGAAACAAACATGGAAAACGATCAATGATATTCTTAAAACTCATTCGCCATAGCCTATATTTTTCCAATCATCACCTTTCAACTTGATTCCGTACGAACTTCGTTGGCTTCACGGATGCGCTTTTTTGTCCAAGTACGGCTTTTATACTGTAACGAAAGCAACAAAATTTTTATCCACCGGCACCACTAATTATTAGGCAATTATTTTATCGACGAATTGACCCACTTCCCCCTATTGTTACCCATTTGAATTGAAGTCGCGTGGAAGTCGATACCTGCAAGAGATGATTTACTTTACCAGAGAACGGACTCCTGCTTAATAACATAATAGAGGTTATTACAATAACCAAGGACGGTCCCTCGACTTTGAACGTTTTGTATTTTTCTTCCCAGCAAGTAGATTTTCGTCTCCAAATATCATAATACTTTAGAAATACGCGGTTCAAAAACGTCCAATTTTCAAAACTAAAATCCATGTAACTCATCTTATGAACATGCTATCTCGGATTTTTTGGACTGAAATACTCAGAATTTCGGCTGTATCGACTCAACTCTTTGTTTTCGTCTCCACATGTAACCAAAAAAACCACTTTGCGCATTGGGTATATACCTTTCTGCTCCAGTCATATCTTGTTCAACTGAAGCGTGCCCATCTTCTGTCGGTCGATGATCATGGAACATGAAAGAGCTCACTACTCCCTGCCGAGAATCGGCCTTTGTTGGTCATGCTTTACACATGAGTTTGCCAGTGATTAATTGGGATAATCGGCGATGCGTATGCAATAGGGGAAGAGCTTTCTCCTTCTTCTCCTACCTCCATGCGCTGTTTATGCCGATGAATTCCCCCAACGCCAATCCCTGAGAAGCGATCCAGCCCCCAACATGACATCATCAAAAACAAGGTCATGCATCATCAACTAAATGTGGTTCCTCGGTACAGAGATAGAGTTACGGTGCAGTGGCCGGTTTATAAACGGCACATTTTTGAGTCGCATTTGCTGGTGATTACTTCCCAATTGCTCACTTAATCAAATCATATAAAGTTCTAATCTCGCCCCAATAACAATGGTAGTGTATGTATTTAGATTGAATACCGATCAATTTAATTGCTCTCACACCCCCTCAATAAAAAATTATGTTGGATTTCTTTGTCAACAACTACGCTGCGTGTGCATAACCAACATGGTACCGAGGCTCCTTGTCAACGGTCAACGTGATCGCGAAAAAGGGAATCCCTATTTGAGTTGTCTTCCAACTTAATTTTATCTTCAACGAAGAGGTGGGTTCCTTCCAGATCTCTCCTCTCGGACCAGTTTGGGTATCCGTGTTCGCTTGGTTTTCGGGGCTGTACTACTAGATGATGATGCCATGTATCAAAATAAAGCTAATAAATTGGAAAAACTAACTGTACTACAGACACACAATACCGCTGTCAAATTTGATGAACACACGAACTTAAAATGGCGTTCGTTTTATGGTATGTTTTGTTAACGAGTCCGTGAGTCACCCTTACCATCGACGTCGTGTTAGCACTGTTCACACACACGGCACTTACCAACGCCGACGCTCCAAGTAGCTCACTACTTTTAAGATTTCTTAAAAGTACTCGGCATTGTACTCTTTGTTAGGCTTAACAATGAATGTGGTTCACATCCAGCTGTCACTAAACTACTCACGATCTTAACAACGACTTAACAACGATCGTCTGAATCATGCCTACTGTAAAGTGTAACTGTTAAATTTGAATGAGCAAGGATGTTATCAAGATCAATTCATTTTGTCCTTGTTATGAAAACAGAATAACACTTTTTGACAAGCGCCCTTTATTTTTACATAGAATGTGTGGACTTGATTGTGGTATCACTATGAAATTAAAAACACTGAAAAAATCACTGAAAATGTCAAGTAACGCTGAAAATCGCCAGAACAAAAGAAAGAGTACCGCTGAAATTGCGTTTTTCAGCGATGTTTCAGTGTAATTTTCATCAGCACATTTTTCAAGCGGTATTTAGGATTTTCCTATAATAGCAGTAGCCCGATGACTACAATCGCCATATAGGTAAATGTTTTAATACAAAGCCACTATCGTAACATATTCATGTAAATAATCAAACTGCAAATCACACGCTGAAATCGTATTTAGTTACCATCCGAATCCGTTAATTGTAGAGTTGATGACCGCCGAGTGGCAATTATCGACGTTGCTGTGCAAAGCTTTTAAAATATATTTGTAAATTCGCCGGTCGATACTACATCTTCTGATCTTAGTTACAAGTGCGGATGTACGTGCTTTATGATCTACCGCAAAATATCATCAAGCTATGCCACATCACCGTTTTCTATTGTCATGCTGCTCCTATTCTGTCCAGATGTATAGAGGCCGGACCTACTATCATGACTATATTTATAATCTTCTGTGCTGCTCGATTATATGAGTTCCATTTTAATGCTCATTGCATCACATACATCGTGGGTCAATCGCTGACTACAGAGATCGTCGATATACATCATTTCCCACCGATGAATCCCCCCATCTTGCACAAAACCCGCAGGGTTACCAGTTCTATTGCACGTGCTAAAGACCATGATTGCCAATATCTAGGCCTACTTGAAAACCCGTTTTCCATGGAATACGCATACGAACACACTCTTAATTTTGAGATACCTAAGGTCGCAGGTGATAAAGAAACTAAGCGATCACTGATTTCAAAAGGTAATATACAACAACATGACTGGGTCATTCGGGGCTCTGGTACTTGTCATCGTGGACAAACAAAACACACTTTCGCAAATCGTCCACGCATTATAGGCTTTAAAAAACAAAAAAAACACACACAATGTTAACCAAAGACAAACACACACCAAACACCCCCACCAACACCCCCACTCCCCCCCCGCACCCCAAATCATCTAAAATTCACTTCCTTTACTCCTCAACTTTATCATAACTCAAATGTTCGTCAACTTATAGTTTTCACTGTTTAAAATATTTAATCTCCTTAACGATTTAATTAAGCAGAACTGGAAAAAGAGATGTTCAAAAATGGCCACGAGTAAAGTATATCTAATTTTGGTACTACTAGGCTAAGTACGTTGACTTATGATTATACTAAATACCTGGGCCCGCTCGCATTCATCATAGGCCATCTTTACCTTCCAATTACGTGCCGGGCGGCAGCGCAAGCTATTTCTTAACGGGTCACCGACCAGGAGAAAATATGGGCACTACTTGGCTCGGGCAATGCTAAAGATTACATCGCCATCAAAATCTCATTTAAATCATTTCCACTGACAAACCCCAAAGCAAGTCATAATTATTGGATTGCAGTGGGTTTTGGAAGGGCATAAATAGATAATTTGCTCAGTTTTGAATATACAGGCCCTAGGCTATTAGAACAAGCCTGGGTGTGACATATTTTTAAACAATATCATTCGATGACAATAAATAATCCTTTATAACATTTGTCAAAAAAAACCGCACACTTGGTGGGAGGCGCCATAGTAAGTTTTTGAACAAAAGCATGTACTACTTATTCTTTGTTGTAATGTAAGATGGAACTGGTAGCTAATATTCCTAAAAGTTTAGTGGGAAGAAAGGGAGGACGTATGGGGAAGAGGCAGTGGGAGAAAGGAAAGTGGGCCGTTTTGAGTAGAAGTGGGAATCGGGTGGTTAGGAAAAAAGGGAGGGGGAGAGAGGAATGAGCATAGTTCATAAATTAGAGTCAATACTTTTTAAGTATGATTCCAACAATCAATTACCCGCAGAACCCATTTACAAAAAAATGAGGATCTGGTTAACCACAAAGACTGGCAATGAACATGAATGAACAAGAAATGGCAAATACACGATGATTGCAATCAACATTACTTGCCCAAATTCTTGTCAGAAAACAACTTCTAACTACTGGGTGAAATGACTGCTTCATATAATTAATTATTTAACGGATAAGCATTAAAATTAATTTTGGTGATAAATATGTTTCAAGAAGATATAAAACCTGACTAAGTCATAGACAAAACTCCACATTACATAACATGAAAATTGGCGTTCGGCTGCAACTTGCGGTTGGTTACTACTAAAAATAATGTTACATCTCAACTTTATGAAAGTAAAAACTAAGTTTTTCAACCAAAACCAATACAATATCATATAATCATTCTGTCATTAATTTTTTGGCTTAAGATAACTCTTTGTTTGCCGTCACAACATGATGATGAATGATTAAGCTCTAATCCAATGCAGTCTTACAATGGGACAATCCGAAGGTTGTTGCTCATAACAAATTCCTAATTGGAATCTTTTAAAAGTGTGTACAAATGCATGTTTTTTTTAGGTACTATTACCAATGAACATCATATGTTAATATGTGCTGCAACAAATATTAACATTCATATTTTAATATTTGTTGCGTACCGTCTTTTAAAAAAGGGAAAAATGGTGTTGGACCTAATATATTTCTATTGGTGGTTCTGGCGCAAACAATACAGTGCCTAATTGTAGTTAATGGTGCCTCAATTTGGTTAAAATGGGTCCTGCAGGTTTTACGTGATTTCTGGGACAAACCCCCTCATATCGTAAAAACCTTGACCTTTCTACCTTTATTAACTTTTCGGGGATATTAAGCTAACAGTCCCTATCTTACCTTTTACAACAAAGAATAAGTAGCCACGTTCTGTTGTTCAAAACTTATGGCGTCTGCCACCAAGTGTTGGTTTTTTGGGACACACGGTATTGATTAATGCTGAAAACAGGATTAACTAAACAAAAAAGTCGAAAAAAATAATCAGTCCTAACATTCAGTGTCCCAACATTTACTGTGTTTTCCTTTTTGGGTGTCGCCCATCAAAAGTTCACACAAAAATAATTAACTTAAAACTTCATCATTCCGAAGAAATTTATTAACCTCACCTTCGAAATACGAATGCCTTGGCGAAGACTGTAATCGCCTTTTCCTTCTTCCGTGCCTCATGTAGTTCGCCAGTCCATATTTCTACCAATTTTGGCATCGTTGATAGGAATCTCCCATTTCACCATCATTTTTTAGAACAAGCACCACAGACTGACATTTGAACACCAGGCATGTACTCATTTACTCTATGAATAAACCTACAAATTATCTTGTTCAAAAGTCCTGGGAACACTTGTTTTAATCTTGGCTCTATGCTAGAGATATAGGCTTGAAACGCATTGTAACTATAACTTTCTTCCCCTCCCCGCCCCCTCCCATCAGTGTTGAAAATTATATCCGCTCATACAACCTTGAAATGAGGGGGCGGAAAAAATCTGCACAAAGTTGTTCCGAAATTTTGAACAAGATTGTAGTTACCATGGTTTAATTGAGAGTTCACCACAATGTTTTCATCCCTGATGCAAACACAGGTGCGTTGATAGTCCCGACAAGCAAGTGTTGAGAAATAATCCATCAGTCGCCAAAATAAAATACGTTAGTTCCTCATACGAAGCTATAAGAATATGGAAAGCAACAGCAAAATGTACTTATTTTTAGTATGTATTTGGGCCACTTGGTTGAAGTCGATATCCGATGCTTTTTTTTCGCTAGAAACCCTCATAACCCTGGAAAAAACTAAATGTTTTTGTTTTTTTAAAGCATTTTAAATGATATTTGCACGATTTCTAAAAGTGTGGTTTTTTGTTTCGATGTATATTACCCTGGTGTTGTGTTCCTTTGCTTTAAAACAAAAACAAACACACCCAAAACCAAACACAACAATAACTCTACCTCTACCCGCCAAGGGGGAAATCTCTTTTCTAACGTACTCTTTCTACGCGGGCGGGCCGGGCGGACAGACCCCTTCATTTACTGATCGCAAGGGCTTTTATTTTTTCTTCTTTTAGATTTTTTGTTTTATTATTTATTTATTTATTTATTTTATTTATCAGTGTGTGGTGTATGTGTGTGTGGTGGGTGAGTGCATGCTTGTTTCAATTCAATTCTCAACGATCACATAAATCTATGTAAACAATGTAATTTGTTGCGTATTTTTCGTCGCTTGCGTACGTGTTTTGCCCTACATATCCCGACCCCTATGACCTCTACAGTCTAATTAAGCCATTTTTTATTTTTACGTAAAAATGTTGGAGGTTCCGATTCACCCAAGAACAGTGGTATACTGTATTTAAGCTTCCATCCTCTCCAATCGCAATGTATTTACAACAGAAAACGAGCGCCTTGATTTGGCTCTAGGTCTTACTCTGTTTCTCCTCCTCTTCGCGTTGTGGGTCCCCGTTACATATTTATAGAAGACGACTCTTTTCTAAATCTTACTTGTGAAATATAAGATCTATAAACTTCGAAAAACAATTTTGACATAGTGATCGACGCTTATCCTAATTTGTTTTGGACATGAAATAAATTAATAAAAGTATCCGAAAAAGAAACAACAAAGGACAAGCAAAATGACAGCAATCCCAACAAAGTATAAAGTAAAGCACAATAAAATAAAACTAACGAGTTTTAACTGAATTCTCCTATTTCAGTTCCATTTGTTGTTAATTGAATATTCAATATCCCCCTCCAGTAATGTTATAGAACACGAAAAGAGGTGTCCTAAATACGAACGTTGCTGCTCTAAAACATGCGTGTTCCAAGTTGGACCAAATTGCCATAACCATGTTTCATATTCGCAGTAAATTGTAACATTTTCATAATTTTTGGAAAATAATGAATTTCATCACAAATAGCCTTTTGAATTGCGCAACAGCGATTCGCGTAAACATCCATTTCAGTTTCCTCGTACTACCATGCAAAACTCCCTATATAAAGAAAGTATGATCGGATTTCATATCAAGTGGGCTCGGCTTCAATTCACAATCTTGTTTATCAAAAAAAAATGACCTTGATCCTCGCAAAGTTTGCTCTCTTTCATTGCCCCGGAACGCGTTGAGAGAAAATGCGGACCCGCTCTCTTAATTCCTTAGATTTAATATCTATATATTTTGAATTTGGCCAAGAAGAAAAGGAGTTCTTCCTCAGCTTTCCCCGTGTGGCATAGGTGTAAAACTCACTTTTTTAAAGGTTTTCAGAGGTTTTATTATTTTTTTTTAACTTGTTAGGAATAAATTAAGAAATTGGGGGGGCACTACCGGCCGAAAAAATCGTCTAAAAAAGCAATTTTACAAAAAAAAAATCAAATATCCGCTTAAGGTTTTTGGACTGTTGGAAGCTGGCTTATACATTTTTTTTGGGGGGGGGGCTGAATTTATTAAATCGAAAAGCTCAAGAGTACAAACTAACAGGCATCTTGCAATACTGGCGATTTCGATCGATATCCTCTATTGTGAACGGGAAGATCGTCACCCTAGTTAAGTTGGTAAGTTAATTGCTTTATTTGTGTGTTAATGCAAGCTGACATCTCAGAATAAGAACGAGCGAGAGATCAAAAAACAGTTTTACAAGGCTATAATCGGGTGGACGGACCTTTCAAGTATAAATAGGGTAGGGAGTTGTTGTTTGGGTATGTTTTAATTACTGAACCACCCACACACTACCCCCCCTTAAAAAGAAACAAACCCGTCTTGTCATTGCGGCCAACCCTGATTATTGTCCCATATTAGTTATTAAAGAGGGAACGGGTGGGGAGTGGAGGAACGGGGAGACAGAAAGTGTGGAAATATTGATAGGCAGAATTGCTCCTGAGGACAAAAGAACCCCTTTTTTTCAGGGGTGGGGGGGTCCATGGAAACCCCCCCCCCCTATGGAAATTTTTGGCATGAATCACTGTGAGTTTCATAACACAACACTAAAATCAGCCAAAAAAATGATTTAGAGGGGCAATAGGGTCATAAGATTGTTTAAAAAAAAGACGGAAATGCCAATACGCCAATTGTCAGAATCATTTAATCTGTCAAACTAAACTGGTACGTCAATTACACACAACATTTTCTTACTTGACAACATTTCAACTTCTATAGCATATATCCGATTTTGTAAGTTTTCAAGATATTTTTCTCTAGCTGACCAACGTTTGAAAATGTTTCGATTGACACTAATATTTCGACCTATTTACTATAAAATTCACGTAATATTCAGATTTGGGGGGAGACGCAAGTATGGGCGAGTGATTAATGAAAACTGAGAAGGTCACCATTCTCTATCCAATTGATTTCATATAGGCCTAAGTTTGAATTTATCAAAAGCCGCGTGACCCCCTTCGACATGCCCAAATCTAGGTCGGGGCTATGTTCGCATTTGGAAAATAGGAAGACACAAATGTGCATGTAGAATGAAATTGACGATTGAAAGCAAAAGTGCGTATTTTAATACTTTAAATCAAATATTATTCAATTCCATAAACCATTTTGTTTAATTATAATTTTAAAACACTGGAAACCTATTACATAACTACATTTTTCACTTTGGCTATCAGTTCTTACCTCTATCAATACAGTATGCATTTTGGTATACTACTCACAATAAGTTGTCAGTGTTGTATTAATTTGACTAGTACCTCTCGTGATAATCTTGTTACAGTGATTTGGTAATTTGACGATTGAACGCCAAGTGCGTTTTATACTTTGTCGCACGTTAATAATACTTAAATTGTAAGGTGTTTTTCAGATTTCGAAGACGGCAAGTATGGCGCGAAAAAGTGAGAAAAAAGGTCACCATTCTTTTCCAATTAATTTCATATAGGCCTAAGTTGAATGTAATGTGATCAAAGCCGACCCTTGCGATATTCCAAATCTAGGTAAGGGAGATGTTCACATTTGGAAGATAGTAGATGAAATGAAACTGTGAGAAGTTTTCTATCAAATTGCTTTCATATGGAGGCACGATCACACTCACTTAAGCTAGTTAAAACCATATATGAGTCAAATACTCACCAAATACTTCATATTCTTTGGCTAGCCATTTCTAACTTCTATATTATAGTAATGCATTTTAGTATACTTACTCACAATACTGTCGTATTGTTTTTATTTGACTAAGTAACCTCTCTCATGATAATCTTTGTTACATGATTTGGCAATTTAACAAAGGCGCCTTTTAATACTTGCTCACGTAATAATATGTTAAGTTTTAAGGTGTTTCAGATTTGGAAGACGCAATTATGTATCCGCGAGTCGCTTTGAAATGAGAAAGATGTCACTATTCTCTATCCAATTAATTTCATACAGCCTAAGTTGATTAAAAAAGTGACGTACTTCCGTACATTCCCAAATCTAGGTAGGGCTGTGTTCACATTTGAAGATAGGAAGACACAAATCTGCAGTAGCATGAATGACGTAGAAGTTTCTGTCAAATTGCTTTCATATAGGAGGCAGATCAAACCACTTAAGGCTATTACCAACCAGGTACTTGTCAAATACGCATCAGCAAAATACGTAACATTCTTTTTGTATAATGAAGGTAATTGGCCACCCCTGCTTTTTCATCGTAAAAAATATGTATGGAATTATAATCAGACAACATCTATTCAATAAATCATAATGATCAAAAACTATTTTGTTAGAAGAATTTAGAAATATTTTTAAAACCGTAAACGTAAAACTTGCATTTTTTTTTTTCAATTTTCTAACTTCTAAGCTATAATATTAAATGCAATTTTGTCAGTGTCAGTATTGTTAATAAAAGTTGGACTAAGTCACCTGTCAGTGATAATCTTGGGTGTACAGTGATTTGGCATTGAACGATTTTGACGATTGAACGCAAACTGCGTATTTTAATACTTTGCGCACGTTAATAATATATTTCTTATGTGTTTTTAATAGGAACCAATTTCAATTTCTTAACTTCATACATTTCTTATACATAAATATTATCATGGATATGCTCACCAACTAAAACCAAACCAAATAAAATTAAATTAAAACGGATTATAATTGGTAAAGACAAGGTCGTATTGACCAATTTTTGCAATGCGAGAATTTACATGAAAAAATTGGTGTTTGTTTTCCAAGAGTTTTTGATAACAATATACTGACAAGATCAAATATCAACTTAGTCTTTATAATATAAAATTAGCTCATTTCTCACGTGTTTTTCACAAACATGCCGCTTTAGCGGCAGAAATTACACGTAACATTTTTGTATGAAATATTAACATAGGCTCAATCTCCCCCCCCCCCCCCATGTGGATGCCCATTCCGTGTTTTTTTGACCCAAATAACCTCATATTTTCCTTAATGGTAAATTTCCACAGCGCACATGTACTAGTATGGATCTTTTCAGCAAATCCCATTTCATTCATAATTTCATCAACCACCCCCCCACCCCCCCCCCTCCCATTCAAAAAGATTTACGCCACGAACTTTAATCGGATATGGAGAGGTGGCTAAATATTTTTCACATTTTTACGTTTATAGAAATGGCTATTTTCCTCCTTATTGTTCACTTCATAATTAAAGTGACACATAATGTGTAAGCATAGAATCTCACCGTAATTGAATTTTTTTTTCAAATATAATTTTTCCCGAAGTATCCAACATTTTACTTCATCATTGGGGTGAATTTTAATAACTATTAGGTATTAATTTTATTCAATAGGCAGTTCTATATTTTCAACATGTTCCTAGAGATTTAATGGGTTCATAATCATTATTATACATACTAAGCTTTGATTTTTTCGAAACAAGCCGCTTTAGCGGCAGAACAATCAACATCCACTATAAATTAAAATTGGACTTTACATTACTTTTTGTTTAGTTGTTTTAGAGCATACTAAGCGGCGAAAATAAGCTGCGAGTTTTAAACATGTTTGGACCTGCTCCGAGACCTCATTAATTGGCGCATATTTGTTTTTAAAAACATTTCCTGTACTCCTTGAAGGAATAGCACTACATATTGCATCATTCTTAATTTTTTTTTATTTTAGTGTTTAGTAATTCTCTGATCATGTTACTGCACGATTGTTTTTTTTTGGGGGGTAATTAATGCCATAGAATCGTTAAATAAAATTAAAATCCTACTTTCTTTCATCTCATTAATTATTAAAAATGTTTTCTTCTTATTTAGAAATACAGTACAAAATAACGTCAATATAATAATATTTTAATACATTTATTTACATAAAATGCAATCAAGTATTTGGAAAAAAACTATTCTGGCCTCCGATGCAGGTTGCTTTGGTATGAGATTGGACAAAACAGAAAAACACAAGTGAAGAAATGGTCCCTGGTTTTCATGATTTTTGATTGTTTTCCTTTCTGTGAAAAAAACATAGAAGAATCTGCAATGTGAAGCACCAGTATGTAGTTTACTTGTCACAATCTTGCTGTATATCAGCTGTGAGATAAAGTTGTTTGTCTGTCCTTGTTCTTTTGAGTTTCCCTTGATGGGTGATAGGTTAAATAAGTAGCCTTTATCAAGTTGTAGTTTTTTTGCGGAGTTTTCGGCATCTTTAATCTGAATGAAAAAGTAATGATGAACAGGGGCAAGATCATTTTTCAGACTCTCTGCTCCCTGAATGCGTACAGCAAAATACACTATTTCGTAAACAAAATGGGAGCGAGACTACACTTGAATATATGTGTCTGCTCATTCCTCATAAGTCATAATAATAAATTATGAATATAAGGTTACGGGAAGGGCTGATTTATTTGGCATCCCCTGGTGTAACAATTAGCACTCTATAATAAATACCCAGTAAACTAGTTTATAGATTCTATGGTGTTAAGTCTGACGCGATAATATAAACGGTTCATTTTTCAGTCATAACGTGCGAAACGGTTTACTTACTCTGCAAAAATCCACCCATAAAACGAATCCTACTCGTTAACTACAACGAAACATGCGATCATCTATGAAAAATCAGGTTTGGAAAGGAAATCTGATAAATGTTGTGTTCCAACCATATGGGCCAGGTCCTGTCACTACGTCGTGTAAACGTTGTTTTGCCCTGAGCACGTATTTTCGCGTTTCGTTTGTAATACGGTTCGTGCTCAGACTCGTGATTCGATAGGCGTGTAGGCGACCCCCAAATATCAATGAAATGAGCTAATTTTGAATAAATAACGTTCTTCAATCCCACTCTTAGTATCGAGACATCGGCCGTCCTCCCCCTGGATAATTAATAAATAGGAAAAGCATTAATGTAATAAATAAACAGTTTTAAACCCTAACGAGTGAATGAAAGTAGCAAATAAACTGATTAAATCAATTTTGTGGTAACAGAATTTTCAGTGACTACCTTGCTGCTGTTAATTGTAAAAATATTTTCGTAGCTACTGTCAAAGGTCATTTTTCCCAATCTTGCTCTCTAAGCTGGCCTCTCTGGATGCCAGCCAAAAATCTGACATAAGAAACACATAACGTGTAGAATAGGATTAATGACCATTTTATATATTAAACTATAAAGTATACCAACCTCAAAGACCATTAAGTTCACTACAACAAAATTATACGAAAAATCGGTGTATAAATACTAATATTATAGGAAATACCTTGTGATTATATTATGACATCAATTAACAAAAAAACATTTTGTTACTGGGGTGTAAGAATGGTAAATTAATATAATTGGAATTAATTTTTTAATTTCAAATGATATCAATGTGTTATATGCCATAGAAAAAAAATAATACGAATACGAAATAAAGAAGTAAGAACTGATTTACAGCTTTCTGCCTAAATTAAAAAAAATACATTTAACAAAAAAACAATTTGACTACAGAGTAGTCTAGCGGCCCACAAAAAATAGAACAAAAAAAAATGATTGCAAGTGGCTACATTATAATAGAACGCGTTGGATTCGTCCGAAATTCCATAGGCATTTTTAGAAGACACTTTTATATTTACTAATATTAAGTATTGTTTCTATAAAGAGGTACTCTAAAAATACTTTATACGATTTTACAATAGTACCGTTCTTTATCCAATACATTTTTTATCAACATACATTTTTCCACTGAGGATTTGTAAACGACCTGTGTTTTGAAAATACTACATTCTAAAAGTCAAAGTCTCCATGGAGAGGAGATGCAAAAATGGCAAGTTTCCATGGAAGTATTAAGAAATTGCAAAGTGAACATGGAATACTTTTTACATATTTGCAACAATATTGAAATATTAACAAATTAATTTTGTTAAGTTTTCACAGCATATCAGCCATAGGCATATACCCGACATTTAATTTATGTGGGTAACATATTCGTATAATCTCTTACAATATCACATTCAATCCTATCCAGTTAATTGATTTTCTTTGGGATGTAAATACTATAGTAATTCTTAAATGGAATTGAATTGACTTTACACTACTAGGGCTTAATTAAAAAGGGGATGTCCCATTTAATCTAAGATACGAAACAAACGACTGACAAAATTACCTTGTTTGCAAGCACTACCACCTATAATGCTTATATTCTTATTTCCATTCAGTGAAATTCAAGTTGTACTATAATTTATTTTTTGTATTTCCCCCCACCCACTGTTTGTTGAAATGCACCAAATAATTTTTTATAAAACAGTGAAATATGTTTAATAATAGTTTTTTTTTTTGGCTTATACTGCCATCTTGACTGCAAAGTATTATTGTGCCCGTGGAAATTACGGCATTTTAATAATTACCGACAGCCTTGGAAGTTTAGCAGTGATTTCAAACAGGCCTATGTGTTCACTGGAATATTTGATCCCCATCAAATGTCCCATGTTTCGCTTCATTTATAGATGTCATCTTGGCTCATGGATACTGCGATTTGTGCAAATTTCCATGGAAGATGCAAAGTCACCACCATATACCGCGCGCCCATAATGGGTGTCTCCGGGATCATGGAGACTGCGTTTTTTTGAAAAGATTCCATGGAATCTTTTATTTCCACCATGGAGACTTTGCGTTTTTTTGAAAAGTTTCCATGGAATCTTAATTCCACCATGGTGACTTTGCCATTATTGATTTTCTTCCATGGAATATTTCGTGGAGACTATGCAAGAATTGTAGGTTGCTACCTGTTACTTTGCATTTATCTCGTGCTTCCAGTTATGCAAAATAAAAACAACAAAACTGGTAGTGTTTAGAGTGACTATACAAATAAAATGCAGCAACTCTGTAAAATTACAAACATTTACACATAGATGAAGATTCCTAGTGCACACTATTGTACACTAGCATGCCAATACATCTTGGCAGCTAGATTCCAACAGAGAAATGTCCCAACCTTAGATTTTATTAACTTCTGTCGGTATGTTTAACATGTTTAACCTCGCATTTGCAAGCCTGTATACTACCCTTCACAAGTCCCACCCAAAATTAGATAGGGATATTATGGTGAATGACTGTGCACTGCTGCGTGACTCCTTTTCTATGGAAAGAATATCGATATCGATTGGAGCATAAGCCAAATCATCATGCTGTTCGTAAATCAATTAAAAGGTGAACTTTTTATTTGCAACCCTAAACAAGCTTGTGTTTAGATGGCCAATTTTTTTAGGATTGCAAAATGGTTTGACGCAGTTTATATGTTTAAATACTACACGCTACGCTGTCTGAACACAAGGTTGCCCATGCAGAATTTCTAAAAGTTCTACTGTGTGTCAGTAGCGCAATTAAAAGTCCTTGTCCCCTCCGGCTCCCCCCCCCTCTATGGGGGAGTGCATAACCTATCGGGAATAGCCCCTTGTGGTCTATCGATGACGACCCCCGTCACCATGGGCAAGCACAAAATAATAAAACGTGTTAGGATGAGTCTTGCAGTGAGAAGGAGAAGTTTATAGATCTTACCATACCATTCTTAAAAGAAAGAGTTGGCCGACTTAGAAATTTCTTGTTATCGTTTTTGACAACCGTTAATCTCATTGTTTAATATAAAAAGAACATAAAGGGCAAAAATCCTTAATAATACATTTGTTTCTGGTTGGTTGCGGTTAATTGGAAGGTTTCGTATTTAGGGACAGTTTGTATTTCAAGAATAACTGTTCATCATTATCAAAACCTGTGAAATAGATGCTATGCTACTGTATACTACAATAAATCCATGGTTAACACATTCTGCCAAAAACTATACCTTGCAGCTGCTGATTTGTGGACAGACCTGTTTTCATTATAAATTTCGTATTATTGTATAAACTTAATAATTTCATCACGAAACAAAAATCAAACGAGACTCGGACGGATATTTAAATATCTCGCTATCATATCCTCAGAAAGCAGGAAATTCCCTCGGGTCCCATTTGGAGAGAGAGAAAATTATGGTAACCCCACAACGCTCATGATATTGTCATGAAGATAAATTTGCTGAAATGGTATAGCTAAAAATTGTAATTAGACGTTCAAAATATTGTTTAAAGGACCAGAGAAATAACACGGGTGTAAACCCAGGGCATTTTATATTGCGCCGCGCCGAACCGTGACCAGTACATTACCCATACACGCCGCAACGAAGGGACTACTACCGCGGCCAGCCCTTATAACGTAAGCTTGGTATCAGCTTGCTCTACACGCAAATCCCGAACTTCTCTACGGAGAATCTTCAAAAGCGCTTTCCAACCCCGAAGACCAGAATCGACAAAAGTTGTTTTTCCCTGGGGACGTGCCGTCGTGGGTACCTTATAAACATAATACATAATTATAGAGTTAATGTATCATCATAATAACACTAATAACTGCACTCGTTGACTTGTTCTTGATACTTTTCACATGCACGGGACAGGAATTCGAGTTTCCTATACATTCTGACTTTTCGGGTGCGGCCTACAAATAAATAAGCATTTTATTAACTATTTAAGCCTTATGATGGATAATGACAAAGGCATCTAACCGCTACCTTGTTACCAATATGGTACATTTACCTATTTCTTTTTTGGCTAGAATAATAATGTGGACAATCATCAGAGTATACATACTTTTCCCGGGAGCTAGTGATGTAGCGTTTCATGATAACAATTTGAGTATTAAACTTTTATGGGATCAATCTTAGATTATCAAAGATTAACAATAAGAAGCATAACTCTCAATTCATGTTTTATGGATTTGCCTATCAACAATTTCATTTTTTTCAGTGTGTTTTCAGTGTGATTAGTAGCGTTTCAGTGTGATTTTAAATAACTCACGTTGATGACTGCTCTATACAAACATTTTTCGTTTGATAGTGGCGGTTTCAGCGTGATTACTAGATTGGCTCATATTTCCAGTGGGCGTTCATCCGTTCAGCGTGATTCAGATAACTACCAGTAAGTTCATTCAATAACCCATGAAATGTAACATATATAACAAGGTCGTGCATTTCGAATAACAAGAGTCGTTTCAGTGGGATTTTCAGTGGGATTTTCTTTGTTAAAATTTTTCAGTGTTCATTCAGATTTCACACTGATTTTTTTTTCAAGTGATTTTAATTCGTATGTAATATGGCTAAAGCTGAGTGCTAATAAATGAGATATGTTAATATAATAAATATTTTAAAAGTTAACATTATGGTTATTAAGAAGAAAGGCCTACTTTAAATTTTTAAATATAGATATTTCCAATATTCCCTAGTGAGTGAAGTCTGTGACCCTAGCTACAGCTAGTTGTAAATACACCAATTGCAAGGACAAACTGATTGACACAAAAATGCCAAATGTAAAAGGCTACAATCCCGTGAAAAAATGGTTAGAACATAATCACGGCTCTTGAACATGTTCCCCTCTGTCCCCTCTCCCCTATTCCATTTTGAAAGGCCACCTCATTTACTTCAACATCTTGTCACTCTCCCAATATTGATTGATAGGGGGTGGGAAGGGTAGGTTTGAGAGACCACGAATTTCTCAGACTTTCATTTAAAACTTGACAGCAGTCAAAAACAACTACAAACCTTGTAAAAAATAGACGCATATTTTAACACGAGTGATTGTGGTTCTAACACTTTTTTCCCGGATTGTCTGATCCGAAATGAAAATATTTCATCTAATTTCAGTTATTGGGTCTAACTTTTTCTTGGATACACATTTCTAATAAAACCAAATTTTCAGACAATTACTAAGAATAATACCTTCTACATTTTACTCCAGAAAGATTGCTAACCAATATTGGACTCTTTAGGGAATTTCACTTGATATAAGTCCCGTGTTGAATTTATACTGGTTTAGCCTATTGTCACGTCAGAAATGGAAGAATTTAAGAAAGTTTTAACTAAGAGACGACAATTTGGTAATGTTTAATTTTAATACTTGTGTTTCGTCGTACTATTGCAATGTTCTAGCAGTCATAACATTTTTCTATTAGGTACGGTCACTGCTATAATTACCGCACGTGACCGGATGCGTGGAATCTGCAAAACGTTGAAAACCCCGAGTTCTACGAAGCCGCAAAACACACGACTACCTTGCGATATGCTTCATCAATTATCAAGAGAGACTTGGATGAATTCCAAGACACGGGTTTATTCATTCGAGCTATATGAACAATAACTCAAGACATATTCCAAACCATTACGTCAACTCCACACTGATTGCAACTCCTCATTAAGAAGAAGGACAAAGATAAAAACTGACTTTGCAGGAGCATGCACAAACCGGCCATATAAGAAAGTGAAGAGCAAGAAACTTAAGAAGTTTGCAATGAGTGCTATTTCATTCCATGAAATTAGTATTTAGAGGCTTGATTATATTAATATTAATGAAATAATTTCTATACATTTGAAGGAAAAAAATTGACAAAATAATAAATTACTGTTGTCACCTGTTTGTGAATTCATTGCAAACAGAACATATGTACCATGCATAATCACACACACACTCACCTACCTCAACTCACTCAACTCACCTCACTCACCTCACTCTTTTTACATATGCCCAAAAAATATTACAAATAAGAAGGCATCAGAAGGGCTCGAACCCATGATATTTTATTCTTGGGTCTGACTCTATCCGATTCGTCCTACTGCAACTTCTGTTGATTTGGATCGAATGTACACTTTACAAATTAAATTTAAAACGGTAAGTGTTGAACAATTTAACCATAGAAATTGATCTACATTATTCCATGATTTTAACCATGACAAACATGTTCCCATATTAACTGGATAAATGATGACTGGGGCTATGATATCCTCCAAATTTCTGCTTAAGATGTAACGTTAGGCCTTTTCATCACAACATTTACCATTAAGAAGGAAAAAAGAGCACCATGACTAAATCTTTTAAACGGATACTGTAAATGTACAAAGAACGCACGTTTCAAATCTGGTACTTGCAAACAATTACTCATAGCCTCATTGTAGTGTCAACAGTTCTATACCCCTTAGCATATAACAATGAACTGTGTCTGTGGCAATGATGATCACAATGTAGGCAATGCGATGTATGTTGAAAATCCCCCGAGTGGAATAGTTAGCTAAATGGCTTAACGGTAATTCTGTCAGACCTTACAAGCAAATGAAAACATGTCTGTGAGTTCGAGCCTCTCTCATTCCTTTTTTTTTTCCTTTAATTTTTTAATATTATATTTGTTTTATTGTTTTTATGTTTTTTCTTTTTTTGATTTATGTTATTAACGTTAATCACTGCAGTGCCATTATCTGTTCTATAGTCCCAAAATGCACTAAATTAATTATTTGTAGACCTGTTCCCCTAAGCCGGCAAGAATTTATGTAATCAAACACGACATCAAAGCAATTCTTTCTTGGGTGTAATTGTGCCAAATTTGGGTTAATAAATCTTTATCCGTTTTCATTTAATTGCCAAAAAATGGAATTTAATGATTTTTTTTCGACTTCGCCCGCCACAATCCGGAAAAAAAAGGGTTGAACATAATCACTGCTCTTTGAAAAATGTTCCCCCTCTCTCCCTATTCAATGTTGGGCCACCTCATGTACTCAACATCCTTGTCACTTCTCCAACATTGTTGATAGGGGGTGGGAAGGGTAGGTTTGAGAGACAGTTTCTCGACTTCATTTACAACATGGCAATCAGTCAAAATCAAAACAACTACATTGTACAAAATGACGCTATTTAAAACACGAGTGATTAGTGTTCGAACAAATTTTTTTCCTGGATTGTAGCTTTATACAACATACAGCTAGGACAAGTGAATAAGGGGATCAATTTGGGCTATTCTCAATTTCTTGTCTACCCATTATAATACTGTACACCCATCCAAACGGAGCTGTATAACACGTCACGAACCCAATTACCTTTGTTTGTTTAGACCCTACACTTGGCTTTCACAACCTTATTATAGCCAAACGCACACGATGCAATTCTGTTTCCCACTTCACTCCAAACACACAATCGAATTTCAAGACAATACAAATATAAACATGCAGTTAACAAAACGATTGGCTTCAAAACCCCACTACTAAGGACCCACAAACAAAGATTTGTGGGTCCAAAAATTCGTATTTATCACAAAATAAGCGATTTTGTAATTAAATTGGGATCCCAGATTGGACTTAACGGCAGAGCTGATGCTACGTTTATGTCTGGTCCATGATGAAATAGTGAAAAATAACCTCTAATTTGGCTTGCCTGAACTATTAAAACAACTAATGGGAGCGTAGACCGTACTGGCGCTATTTTTCCCGGCTATTCACATTGGAAGGCCGTTTCTAGCAGCCGTTGTATTATTCGGGATCCCGATAATAATAATTCTAGTACAAATCCGTCGTTTTGACACATAACATTTTCGCGCTTACCATTCACAGGTATTTATATTTACTAGCCAGTTACCAAACAACCGTGTAAAAATCTTAAAAAAAAAAATCTCCAATTTTTGAAAAATTGGGGCTTCTCTTCAAAAAAATGTTGCTAATATTGCTTTAAACTCACCAACCAATGGTGGTAAACCAAAGTACAAATATTAAGTTGACAAACCTTAAATAAGAAAATAAAATTCCTTAAAAAGGAAAGGCGAGTCAAGGAAATATCCATGTAAATGTAATGTGAAGGTATTGTAAGATGATATATTCTTTTATTTTGTAATCTTTGCTGCATGCGTAGATAATTGATTTATCTGACTGAAAACACAACTTGTCGTACATACTATCACACACTTCGTCTATAATTACATGATCAATCTTTTTGCCCAAATTTTGTGGTTATACTGCATTGGGGAACACAAATTGACCCTGATAACAAACCTCTGGGTGTTGTTTTCTACCTGCATACCAAACATCAGCTAAATAGGTCAAAGGGTGTCAAAACGCATGTCGGACAACAGATCTCATTGGTTAGATATTTACAGTAATTTATTACACTTCATGCACTGTATACAACACATACAAAGAAATCCAAGAAGATATTGCACAAGATTAATAGAATAAAAATATACATGTTAGATATTGGCAACAAAAGAAATTTCCAGTGAAAAGGAGGTTGGGACGAACAGGTGCTTAATCACTCATAGGACCATCCCAACTCCAAGAATTTTGAAAGCCAAATAGTGATCCCCTAAATACAGTGGAATGGCAGGTATTATATAATACCAAAACTTTTCGGTCATTTCATTGTGTGTGATACTCTATCACCTGTCATAAAATATTGTTGAGACTAGTCCCCCAAAATTTCACAGGAGGGAAAAAAGTTCCCGTAAAAAGTTGCTATTACCCCCCCCCCATCATGGGTAATAGTCATTTTTTATGGGAACTTTTTACCCTGCTGTATATTGCATCGCCCGTACTTCACAGTTGATTGATTCTGACCCGATCAGCGATCCGACCTTCGACACTGCATCGATCATATCGTCTGCTTAGATATTGCGTGTTTACATTTCACTGCTCTGCCGCTGGGCCATTTTTGACTCAAATGGAGAAATCTCGATAGCCGTAGATATCGCTACTTTCCGTAGAACAAATCAAATGTCCTAGTGCCATTCGAGAAACTTTGTGGGAGAGAGCCATTATTGATTGAACCATACTAGGCCAGGTTTGAGTTGCATGGGCATGACAGCTGATCTCGCCGAGTTCATTGGCAGTTTATATTTTAAGTCTGTTCTCAAATGACAGAATATTTTTTATAGGTTATATAGAACCAATATTGACTGCCTATCTTTGTGCAATTTTCGGTCTTGGGAAAATAGTAGGCCCACCGCTCCAGTCCCTCGGGTAGCTATTTTGACACCATTTCCCTCTTGAGCAGGCAATATGGTTATAATATAGTCATGGAAGTAATGATGTTTAGTTGTAAGAAAGTGAAATCTCAATGATGCATGACTTGGGAATTTTTTTCTTTAAAATTTTGAAAAGTTGAGTCTTTGGGTGACAGCTTAAAAGTAAGAAAATAATATAAAAAGTAAAAAAAAAAAAACTTTTGGATTTTTTTTACTCCAGAAATTCTTTTAAAGCAGGGTTTACAATATTTAAACACAAATGTTAGATCACATTTGTGCTTGTGCCGAAGCCTTTATACTTACGTCCATCGGCAAATATCCGGTATTTGCCTTCTTCCATTCTCTGGTGAGTCTGTGTTCAATCTTGTGGTGGTGCGTATAGCATTGATTGTTTTCCCGAATAAGATGTAGTTTGTTGTATTTGATTAGTCCCATTTTTTTCTTTTAAAAATCTTAAAGAGGATATGAAGCCCCTGTTCACTCTGGGTTTTAACTATTTAACATTCAATATGCCTCAGCTTACAGTGTATCATACTTTGTGATAGATTGATGTTAGATTTGATATATGAGTATATGCTTATTGCTTACTATCTCATACTTTGTGATAGATTGCATTTTGCACTTGATATATTAGTATATGCTTATTGCTACTATAATCGAAACTTTTTGATAGCTTGCTTTTATATTTGATATATTAGTATATGCTTATTTGCTTTTTTTTACCCTCTATTCTTCTGCGGTTTTACCCATTTTTTTATGACAGGTTTTATACAACCCACTTAAAGATGGCCATGTTCCTCAGCATTAAAAAACTGGAAAGCGTTTATATCGTAACATCTTAACAGCGATTTTAAGGCTGTTGATCATATGTAGAAGCATTATAAAGTGAACCACTTGTACATTTAAAATGGTTTCTATCAAATTTGCATAAGAAAATGTGTCTTGGAAAGTGAACATTGCAGGGGTTCCACGCAAAGCACAGGAGGGGACCCATCCAGCCCTGCAGAGCTTGGGATATGAACTCTTCCTTAAAGTCTGACTCAGAGATTTTTGAAATATAATTTGTTGTGTATTTATTGAAAAGAGTCAACTAGAACTAAAGATAGTCACCTAAAATGCCCAATTCCAAAGTTTGAGATGTATCAGATTTTTTGTTTCAATGCAGTAAACATTTATGTGTAGTATACAGTGCCATAGGATACTGTGTATAATTAAATTTTCGGATCGGGAAATTTATAACAAAGTTGCGATTTTCTATATGAAGGACTACGATTTGAGCTTAGATATTTCATACAGTGTTTATTATATGGACAAGCATTACGTTTATGCAAAAAACACAATTTGTTTGAAAATTGAGGGCGCCTTCCTCGGGAAATCTCTGAGTCAGCCTTTAACACTTTATATATCACTAGCGGTTGCTCATTCAACGACATTACAATATTTTCTCCAAGCCTTCTCCTTTTATTTGCCTCTTCACTGCCACAATTACAGGCTATGCTTCACTATGCCTCAAATGAGTAAGTCAAGATGAGCTTGAATTCGGTGAACACTTCCTGCCAATGGGTCGCCAGCCAAAGAGCTCGCACACTCTAAATTTCAGTGACCAATCAATTTAGGATTTAAAATTAATCTTCATTGCATGAAAATTAAATCATATTAGCTTTGAATTGAAATCTAATATGATTGAATTTAAGGCAAATGAGATTTAATTTTCTTTTTAAATCCCTGAAATTTAGAGTGCACTCCCAAAGACTCCCTCGGTGGCGTAGCTGGGATCGGAGGAAAGGGCCACTCAGTGATGTAGCCAATAGGAGAAATGGGAGAGGGGACCTTTTGGAAAAAAATGAGGTAAAATCGTGAAATTTTGGTGAAAAACTGAAAAATCTTGCGAAATCAGCCGTTTTGGAGGCTACCCTCCGATCGGGATGAAGTTTCCCCTCACCAGCTGACTTCCTCTGACCCCCCCCCCACATGCCCTGGTGTCGTCTTTAACCCTCGTCTTACCAAGGGGGTGGTTACCACCCCCCCAGTGAACTTTGCTCCGGTGCGCTAAAATGCCAAAAACTTTCGTAAAAAGCTTCTAGGTAATCGTTCTCTCACCCTTTCCGGTCATTTTTGCGAAAAAAATGTGAAGGTAGCACCTTTCCCGGGGTTAGGTTATGCCGTCAAAGTCGAAGGGTGGGGGGTTGCCACCCAAGGATATTTTATGGTGCATTTTTGAAAATATTATGCTTAGTATATGGCTCTAAAACTATGTTTATGTAAAAACTAGCCAAATGCCATCATTTAGAGCTGAAAACCGCATGAAAATCCGATATTCCTACGTTTTTTAGCGCAAAATTGGATTTTCCCCTATTTTCTGTGGAAAATGCCAATTTTGCCGACTCGCGGACTTGATGACGTCATTGTGACGCCATACTAGGTATGCTGGTACTTATTTTGGTATCAATGGAAAGAGGAGGACCATAGCTATCCATTGGTGTCAAAATCATAAGCATCGGGTGCTTTATAACAAATTCTTGAGCGGGGGTGGTAACCACCCCCCCCCCTTGGTAAACCGTGTTACAAAAAAAGGCTTGGTAAGACAAGGGTTAAGGGCGCCGAGAGTACCAGCACCCACATAACAATTTTCGTTACTCCCTCCAACATGTCCAAGGGGTGAAAGGAGCCGGGGAGTCCCCATTTCAAAAGTGAGTTAACGGGGATTTAAAATAAATGACCAACCCATGTTTAAATCTGAGAGATTTGAATATTTTTAAATCTATACATGTAATATTTATTTAATTTGAAATCTAAAAATGGGTTGGTCACTAACTAATTTAGAGCAATGACCCTGTATTTTTTTAATCTTTCACCCCAAAACCTCTACTATTAGAAAAGTTGCTCAATTTTCACTCAAAGACTCTTTTTTATATTTTGGGCAATTTGTCTGCCTATCACCCAAGAACCCCGATTTTGGCACTTTAATACCCCTAGGTTTGAAAGCGCCAGCCTTAAACCCACATCAATATTTCATACGGTGTCAGTCCCCGATCAGGGGTGAAATTTTCTTTCTTTTTTTCTTGCGTTTTGTTTTGAAAGTCTATTTTCAGATTGAAATTCAACGTGATTATTACCAAATGGTACAGCATTTGTGATAATGTTTGTTCCCTTCTGATACGTGTATGTGCTTCTTTTTACAGACGCAAACTTGTATTACCTATAACAGACATTTCCTAAATTTATCAACAACGGCAAGCTATATTTTTGTTATTTTAATTTTACAAAAATTTTCAAGGTAGACATTTCCCAAAATTCCCACAAAACTCCTGTTGAGTACACATCATCACCGGGGCGAAAATTGCCTTCACACACCAAATACAATACCCAGTGACGGCACCGGTGAGGGGGGCATGGGGAAATTTTCCCCAAATATGTTTTCTTTCCTACCTCAGTTTGGACACCCTCCCCCTCCCGGCCAGAAGGAAATGTGGATTTTGGTTGTTAATGTTTTTCCGAATAAAAAATAGACCCACGAGTGTTCCCTGATTCCCGGACGCCCTGTTCCAGCAATGAAGGTTTTCCCCCGCCCCCCCCCCCCCCTTCCCCTACCGAAAAGCATTCTGGCGCCGCCAGTGACTTACCGGTGTATGGCCATTGAAACTGACAAAATTAAAATTTAAACATCGACTAAGAATTTTCACCTTGATTTTGGCAATAGGCCTACCAACATTGGAAGATATTTTTAATTGACACAAATTATTTGTCACCATGTTTATTCACACTAGTTAAATCCAAACAATATCATAAGGTTCGTAAACAACTTCGCAGTCATGGTGCAAAATCAAACCTAATTCTAAAATTTCTCATTCAGACGGAGACCCAGAACTTACAACATGAGGTGATGTTTCTTTTGGCTACTCTGTTGTCTTTATATATACTGTATTTTATTTTGCAATTCACCTATGTTGAGTATGACCAAAACAGCTTGGCCCTTTTTACACGATAATATGCATAGCCTTCTATACCGGTATTTATTTTGTGGGTCAGTGGCTTCCGCTGTGTTATTTTCTCCGGGACTTTTTATGTCACATATTGACACAAGAAATTGAATTTGCGTAAAGAACGGACCTGCCGCAAGTTTTTGAAGTGTTTGCCACAAGTATGTGCTGTAGTTAATTAGTGTATACCACCCTGGAGCTGTAGACTGACACCCATCACGGTAGCTCTTTGCAGATAGTTAAAAACCGACGGTTGTAAATATGGGGCACCAGCGAAATTAGGTGATAAACACATGATTGCACACGTATCGGCATGTGAGTGTGTACATATTCATGCTACTGGTAAGCAGGGCCGCCGAGAAATTTGCGGGCCCCGGGGGGAACATTGGAGTTACGGGTCCCCCAGTTTACCAACTTCGTGTTCCAGAACCCCATGGGGGGGGGGGGGGTAAGGGCGTTAGCCAGGTGGGACGGTTGGGGAGGGTGGGCAGTGTTCCCCCTTGAAATGTTTTTGAGGGGAAATCGGGAAAAAAAAAACACGGATCATTCATGTTAAATCAGCCCTTTTTTCGGATCTTTTGACTCGGCGACCGGGAAATTTTTGCTTTGATCGGGAAATTGTGGCACCTATACTGGGAATTTCCCCCTCAGAACCAAAGGGCTGCCTACGCGCCTGGGGCGGGGTGTGGTGAAGTTGCAGTGGGCCTGGTCGAAGGGCATGACGGAAATTCGGCGCGGGGCAGTCTGGAGCTGTATATATAGTTGATCGATGCAACTTAATCATGGGTGTTTTGTGCATGAATATTTTGTTTTGTTTATGGAGACGGCCCCAGGGGTGGGGGAGGGGGGGTCCCCCTCCCGCGCGAAGCGGCGGGAAGCCTTCAATGTTCACTTTCAAAACCACATTCTCTCATGAAAATTTGATAGAAACAAATATAATTAGTGTCACTTTTAATGATAGAGGGTATGTATAAAACGGTGGTTTTTTTTAGTTCGTTTCAAAATAATATAAAAAAGGGTTCATGAGAGTTCATTTATGAAGCGCCTGGGGGGGTTGCAGTCACGAAGCGCAGAAATCTTGCAATGTTCACTTTCCAAAAACAATTTCGCATGTATATATGTAGTAGTTAGTAGTAAAACCAAAGTTTTAAATACGGTTTTGTCCACGCAACCGGGGTGGACGGATTCACCTCAACATGTCGTAGCAATCGCCCTTACTCCGATCTTTCACTCGGACCGATTCACTGCATCCCCCATCCTCAACCCACCCTCCGAACTCTTCCTCCTCCACTTGCTTCCGCCATGTCCCTCTTGTCGGCCCCTCTTCCTCAAACCACCAACCTCAAACTCAAAAGCCCTTTTTAAAACATTTGCTTCCTCATCCTTCCGCAGTCACGTGTGCCCATACCATTTACACCCATCGCCTCGCAGTCGGTCAGCCGCCCTCTTCCCAAACCACAACATCCCTGAATCGACAAATCCTCAGTCTCTTCATATACATCAATTCACAACCACACATTGCTCTCACCATTTGCTCTCTCTGCCTTCTCAAATCCCATCTCATTTTAACTCAGACACCACATCTCGCCCCCATACAGCATCAATGATTTCACACCACTCTATACACCATCACTTGTCATTTCAGGAAATTTCGCTTATAAACTCTCCACATTTCTAAACTTCACCACCATACCTACTCTGGCGTCACAGCCGCCTCAAATCCAACACCCCACTAATCCTGTCCCCTAAGTATGTGAACTCCTTCAATGTTTCCCACCTCATTCACACCAACTTTCCACCTCCTTCCCACCACTCCCTCAAATCCCTTCTTAGATAGAAACAATTTGAAATGGTAGAGTCTCCACTTTTACTTCCCCCCAAATCTAATTGCTTGTGTTAATTTTCTCAAACAAGAGAGGCCCTGCACTAAAATTAACAGTGTATTAAAAATATGCAAAATTTAAATTTGAAAGTGATAGGAGTATTTTCTCAAGTAAGTAGGTATCATTGTCGCAGGTGGGGGAAACGGGCCCCCCTGTATCTGCCCATGCTCTCTCTTTCTCCCGCCTATCTCAGTCTTCTCCACCCCACTCTCACTTTCTCTCCTCTCTGACACTTTTGTCACACAGCAGGGCCCTGAACGTTTATTTTTTACGAAAAAAAGGGCCCCCTAGGACCCGGCCCGGGGTCAATTACCCCCTTGACCCCCCCTTCAGCAGGTAATGCTGGTAAGCGAAGCAGAGCCAAAAAAATTTGCATTGATTGCTCCACTCGGACATTCCACAGTTATCGCAACCTTATGCAAAACGACTATGCTATGCATGAGTATCGGAGATATTGCTCGCTTGATTGATAGTCACGTATGAACTTATCGCGACCCTATGAGAACAGATTCAGTTCATTGGTCTAATTTGGGTCCACACACTCACTATATGTTGCATGTATATGGCAATTAATGAGCGCATTAATTGATCAGCTTCGATCACCCCGAGGTGTGGCCGTGCTGTAATCACCACCGATGGGCAACCGGGGCATACATATGATGAAAATCGATCCACGGTGTGCAGGTTATGCTTTAATAACATAGATAATTCAACAAAACCTAATCCACCATCTAGATTTTGAGACCGTTGCTAATATAGCCTAGAAAGAATAGGTGAACCACTTGTTAAATAGGGCTGGGACACCACCTCCCGTACCCCACCCCCAAGCAACATTAATACACAACTCGCCATGAATACTTTACAGTAATATTTCAAACAAAACCCTAACCCATAAACTGTATTTTAATACCGTTAGCATACCTGTAAGCATTATAAGATGAACACTCAAAATTCAAATTGTGTCATCAATTGAAATTGTTTAATCAAATTTGCATGAAAAAATGTGTTTTCGAAAGGCAATCATTGCAGGGTTCCGCATGGGAGGGTGAGAAGCCCCATGCTGCTTACTTGGTGCCCTGGCCGATTCGCGGCCGTCAACTTCCATTTACAGTTGGTCCCCTTTTAAAAATCACTAACGATTTAAGAAATTATCAGGCTCGCTGCACTCGCTGGGTATACCTGACTTTTTTTACCAATGGTTCAAGAATCTAAACAGCGGAGGGGAGGGGAGGGGTGAAGGAGATATATCACATGTCATGTTCCCCAGCCACGACTGAGTAGCAATTGACGCCCTTGTTGGTGACAAGGGTTGATTTCGTAGAAATATCCATCCCTTTTCCTTTATGGTTTCCCTCAAATAGAATTCTGAGAGGGCACTCTCTGCCTCCCCTCAGGCTCCATGCTGGTTATGCTGAGCCAGTTGAAAATGAAAACTTAAAATTGCAACCAAACTTTGGTCATAGATACCATCCAGGCCCGCAACCAGTATTTTTAAGAGGGGATTTTTTTGTGGCCACCAGCATAGCTGACAGGACCACTTAGCAATATGTTGTATGTGTGTACGTATTTGTGTTCATATGTGTGTGTGTATGTGTGGATGTTAAGTTCTTAAAAAATTCACCTCAATTGCAAAGTTGAATTTCAATTGAAACCAAACTAGTGCCACAGGTGCAACATGCAATCCCTCATATGTTGATGAGGTCAAAAGTCATGTGCCAAGGTCAAAGGTCATGTGAGGTTGAGTTGAGTTGAAGTAGGCTGTTAACTTTTTAAAATTCACCTCAATTGAAAAGTTGAAGTTTGATTGGAACCAAACTCGTGTCATAGGTGCAACATGAGATCGTTCAAATGTTGATGAGGTCACATGGCAAGGTCAAAGGTCATGTGAGGTTGAGTTGAAATATGCTGGCGGCCCACAAAAAACAGCTTATAAGCGGAGAACCGCAAAATTCATTTCTGTGCCACATAAGGCGCTGTTGAGGTTGCCTAGATGCTCATCTGCAAGTAGAGGAGGACCAGAATATCATAGGGGCCTTATTTAAGGAGTTCGTTTACCTCCCACTACAGAAAAGGTTTGACACATTTGGTAGTTAGTATGGACCCTCTACATCAATGCTAGGTAGGTAGTACTCTCAAATTGAGGTATCACTTTTTCAATAGGGGGCAATTTAAGTTTACACAGGGGTCAAATTTTTAAAATGCCCCAATCCTATTGAAATGTGTGCCATATTGCCCATCTAATCATAAGGATTCCAAAAATGTATAGTTTGTACCACCTACGACCATTGGTTTTGGAGTTAAAGGGTAAAAATGACAAAAATGGAAAAAAAGGTCAATCTCAATTTGTACAGGGGTCAACATTGAAAGTTACTCTGATTATATTTTAAATACTTGCAAATTATTGCCTGAGGTAAGAGGACTCCTAAAAAGTATAGTTTTGATTATGTTAAATGTTTACTTACGGAGATAAGGGTCAAAGGTCAACACCAATTGGATTATGTTGCCCTATGACCTATTTTGTCCCATAACATGGTAGCTATGCATTGCAGATGGTACAAACTATTCCTTATTTTGACATATTAAAGGTGCGTGTTCCGATCGTCTTTGGGACCCCCCTGATTTACCCGGAAGTAGTATTGATTTGATATCAGATGAAAGGCCATATTTTTCTCATTGTCGTCCTGAAATTTGAGCCCTCAAATCCATTTCATTCCAAAGATATAAACAAAAATCCACCGTTTTAGTGGTTAACCACTTTTAATTAGCACAGTATTGAATAGGGCTTTGCAACATGCATTATGCAGGTCTACCATCAAACCCGCAAGTTTGTTTCCTACGGTACTTGACGGGGTGTATGTACAAGTGCCAGACTCTCATATCAAGTGGAGAACACAATACACATAAATCTTAACAAGCACCTTTAAGCTAGATGAACAACTTCTTTCAATTTTACCAAAATTGGAGCAACTTCTGATTTTGACCCCTGTACAAATAGAAATTGACCTTTTTACCATTTTAGCCATTTTTACCCCAAACCAATGGTCATAGATGGTAGAAACTAAACATTTTTGGAATCCTTATGACTAGACGGACAATATGGCATACATTTCAACATGATGGAGCATTTTAAAAATTTGACCCCTGTGTAAACTTAAATTGACCCCTATAGAAAAAGTGATACCACAATTTGAGAGTACTACCTACCTAGCATTGATGTAGAGGGTCCATACTAACTACCAAAGGTGTCAAACCTTTTCTGTAGTGATGGGTAGACGATGATATTTGACCTGGGTCCCAGCTCCTCCTCTAAAGTTGTGAGTTGCGAGTTCCTGAATGCGAATTGTGAGTTAAACCGTGCAATAAATGAGAAACTTTTTTTCAAAACTTTAACCTTTGAAAACACAGCCATACAGCCACACTGTCAGACAGAATTAAGGAGTGGTTTTGCTGACTTATTGTTCAATGGACCATATCTTGAGAACCACTCAACCAAAATGAACCAAAAATTCACGTAAGATGCTCTTTTATCCATCTTTATGATAAAATAAAATCCACAGATATCAAATTACAGAAAGTGGAACAATATCACTTTCATTTTGGGTAAAAGTTTTTATTGGGTCACCCTGTATTCACAGTATTTTTTCAGCACCTAATTCTTACTGTTTGAGTACATATGAATATTAAAGATGATTGGTCAAGCTTAGTTAATTTCCTGATTGAATATTTATACATGAAAGCAACTAATCCACTCCCATGTATTGAATGGAACATTCAAGCTTTCAGGTAAACAAAAAACAAACAATGGTAAAAGGTAAAAAGTCCGGAGTGCTTATACAAAATATTTTAAGAAAATTACAAACCTATTGATTTAAAAAAAACTTATAACATGTCAATTTTCTAAAATTTGTCATTTTCATATTTGTTTGTAGTATGAAAAAGAAAACAGTGATTCCCCAACCGCGAAGCGGGTCGGTCGGTTTGTAAGTTGGATCATCATTAAAATTCCAGTTCAGAACTTCAGAGAAAACACCACAATGCAAAGTTGGCGTAAGCCTATTGTTTGTTTTGAGAAGTTTAGTAATTTTCTTATAACGAAATGTAGGAAACTGGCATTAAAAGGTTTTTTTTAAATCCTGAAATCTAGAAGAACATGAGCCCCAGGTTTCTTCTCCAACACACATAAATACTTTGAGGTGTGGTGGCATCACCCATCAAGGAGAGGCACATCTTGCATGGTTTGTGACAGATCAACATTGTTCACTGAAACAAAACTGATCATGAATGTTGTCATGAAAACTTTGGAAGACCTCCAAAAGTGTATTTTGTCCATCAAAAAAGAATATTCAGAGTCATAATTCAACAGACAGATAATGAAAGAACAAAAAATACTAAAAATGTATTTTAAAAGCTACTACAATACTTCCCACTTTAGACCCTTATTGAACACACTATACATATTACTTCTACTAGATCCCTTAAGCATTGCCTTGGATTACAGATTAATAGGCTAAAATAAAACTCCTATAAAACCACCTGTTTTCTTACATTAGCCAATGGACAGTACTAAGTCTATGACTTCCCATTTATCTGTGAATAGAGCTCTACAATATCACCCAAGGGGCTTCCTCCAAAATGGGGGCAAGTAGGGTAAATCAGCTAATGTAAAGATACATCTACATGAACAAAGCAATGCGTGTTGTAATTGTCAACTTGGCTGACCTGGCAGCATATCGCCTACGCGTACTATGTGATGGATGATCAATTTAAGCTGTCTGTAGAAATGGGTGGTACTAGTAAGATGCATGTGATTGTGGGTGGGAAATGTATTGATGTTGAAAATTGTACTCAGGAAGACCCTTTAGTACTTTTTATGCATCGCTGCATCAAAAGGCAGTTTGAGGTATAAAAACCATAACTGTATTGATGAATCGTAAAAGATCAAAAGCCGCTTAGTATGGGGGTTAATCGTGTGGGTTGGTGTGTATTTCCCGGTAGGGATTTTTGAAAATTGAATGTTTTTGTGGTGCTGTTATGGTTTAATAGAACCCAAACGGTCAGGAAATGAGGGGTGCACAATTCCTACTGCTTGCCCTGCTTCCAGGGGGCAAATGTGTAAGGGAAAATTTAACATCGAGTCAAATGTGTTTAATGACACTAATGCGTCGTCTCGTCATAAGGATAAAAAAGGTATATATTGTATAGTTTCCGATCTTTAGTTAAAGCGCTTTGGCCCCATAATGGTCAAGGTCACCCTGGGGGTAAATGTCCGATGTTGTTGAAAGTGGGTGTCACCATGATTCCTTGTGTCCATACTGAAACACAGAAAAGGCATTTTAATGATCGTTGATATCACCATTACGACATCCAGGTAAAATTCTGGTGACCCCATAGGCCAGTAGACCCTGCGACATTTTGCTATGTAATTAGCCAACCACATGTCACACACTGTAAAATAATACATTTGGTCCTGTGAGGAAAATACCAAAAACAACTGATCACCAGTTTCAACAAAATCTGAGGCAGAGGATAAATCTTACCCAGGATGACCTTGAGACATATGGGGCTATAGCGCCTTTAACTAAAGGGGAAACCTAGGCAAATTTATGACTTGTGTCTAATCCTTTATAAGGAGACAAAAATGTTAATGTACACATTAAAAAATTCGACTGATTTTAAATTTTCCCTGTAGTAACATTTCCGCCCTTGAGGAAGGGGGCAGCAGTCCGAAAAATTTGCCAACCCCGATCATTTTTATGACGTCTGGCTCCCTATTGAAGAAAAAACAACATCAAGAAAATCAAACCTTTAGCACCAAAATCCCTACGGGAACTGTTTCATTGACATACCAACCAACACTATAAGTGTTAATTTACATTCTACCTTCTACCTTCTGGACCTTCTGTTTTGGAGTAGGTATGTGGTGAGTTCACTTGACTGTCTGCGCTGTCTGCCCAGTCATAAAAATGTGTTTTGTGTGGTTGTGATAAAGTTAAATTTGAAAATTACCAGATCAGAAGCTGTACTGCACAATTTATAGAAACATATGTGCTGTTGACTTAAACACTTATTAGTATTATTTCTGAGCTGTGTGGACATCCCGTCTACAGGAATAACATGAAATACATTTTTTGACGTGCCAGTAGTTTACCTTGATGGGCAGATGCAAGGGATTAACTCCAGCCTGCCACCACAGGGATAACGGAATGTGGAAATGACCGGGGCCTGTTCATGCGACTGCTTTCTTGTCAGAGCGTCATTTTCTTCCATACAAATCCACGAAATGCAATGTAGTTAGCCCAGATCTGAGTTACACTAATGGATTAGATATCCCGGGAAATACAACAGCCTGGGATCCTATTACGGACTTTGCTACATGTCATACCTAAGTCAAAATTTTCACGTACAGGGCAATATGGGATTGAGCTTGCTAATTCTGGTTGTGCCAATTCTGGTTGTGCTTATCTTATCATGAGCATTAAATCACAGGGAAATTCATGATGCCACAAAATGCATGCAAGGATTTCTGTTTTAAGAAACACTTGTCAAATTTATAAAGTTTATGCCTCCCAATGATACAAGAGCCACTGCCTTACCCACTTAGTCATATACAGCTTAAGATACAACAAACATAATTCTGAACCTGGTGGCCCAACTTAGCTGAAGCCATTTTGTTAAAGTGAGTGATACCCGCCACATACCTACTCTAAAACAGATTGTCTCAGAATGTGAGAAGGTAGCATGTAAATTACACTTACCGTTAATATTGAGACATAATAAGGACCACAAATATCAACTACAAAAATTAGAACAAAATAACAAAATAAATTGAAACAACAAATAAACAACAACCGAAAAGACCAACCTAGAGCACCAATGCTAAGAATTATTGTTTTTCATGACAACTTAAGGAGGCCAGGACACGTTAGCTCTGCGCACTAGATCTGGCAAGGTTCCAAGTGGGATTTCCAACAAAAATGCTTGTGTAGCGTTCTGAGTGGGACTCGCGCGTAAAATCAGCAGCTGCGCCGTGCATGCGTGTATATGCGCAACTAAAACTATGGAAGCGTGCGAGATGCCTGAATGTGACGGTCAACCTAAAAATGCCAAGAGACTCCAACACCGTCCCAGGAAAAAAATGGGGGAAAATCACCCACAAAGACACTGGATGAATAATGGTCATTGGTGAATGAGGTTTTATATTTCCCCATGAGGCTTGCAAACGTATAGGTTTGACAATGTACTTTTAGTTTTAAAAAAAACAACTTTAATTGTAGGAATAGAATCCAATATTTTTTATTGTTTTCTATGCACTGTTTATTCCAATTATTTGTAGGCCTACTCGTGTGTCACAACCACCCCCTCAAATTAACCGAAGATAGAATTTTCTAAATTACCTTTTAAAAAAAACCGAGATTCTTATATTATCTGATCACATGGTCTAAGTATGTGTGCCAAATTTTACGTGTGAAATTGACCTGGAAGAATTTTCTGATTTCCGTTTACGGATAGAGGACAACACAGTGGCCAATGGGGCACTGTCCGGATCGACTTTAAATTTGGAAATAACCTTTTCTCGAGGATGGTGAAATATAAACAAAATGAAGGTGTTAGGATCATGAAATGCACCTTTAAATATATGAAAGTGCAACCCACATGTAAAAAACTGCTATTAACACGGCGGGAAGTCCATGAGTTTGGATGGAGAAAGAGTCTGTACATGTGTAGAAGAGGCGATGCATAATCCCTTCTTGAGGTCCTCGTTTGTAAAATGTTTACCTAAGAAGCTAAATTTTAGCCAAATTTTAGTTCCTACGCCTGTAAATTTTTTCGAAATTTCACTGAGTTCCAAAGGGCCTATGAAAATGATGAAATCAGGGCCTATGAAAATGATGAAATCAGGTCCCATGTCCCCAAGTTCGGAATTCGGGGCCGCACATCCCTACCTGAAAAAGTTATCCCTTTCCCCTCAGCGCTATACCTCCATCTGTCCTCCCCTTCCTCGTCACTAAATTCCAAAGGCTAAGGTAAGTTTCATAATTCGGGAATAAACAATAAAAGACATAAAATTTAATCTACTAACATTATTTGAATTTCAAGCATTTTTACAAGTTTTGTTCTGCCTAATATATAACTAGTTTGGAATTGAGAGAGTTGCATTCTTGCTCTCTAACAAGGCGGTTCTCAAACCACAAGTGTCGCCTGGTTGCGCGATCACTTGATTTATAATAAAAATTTGGCATAGAGAGCAAAAGCACTGGAGAGAAGTGTTAAATGTTTTGTAGCCTGATGTGCATTTCAAAAAGGTTAAACAAGAAAAGGTTAACTGAAATATCTAAAAAATATGCAAATTAGCTAATTAAATGCATAAATATGCAATTAATGCAGCTGAAATCAACACATTGTGGCACCCCACTCTAGCACCCTACCAAATTTGAAGTAAATCAGGCATAGCAAAGCATTTTTAAACCCCAAATTGTCTTCTGAATAATTTGCAAATAAGCTAATTAAAATTCATGAATATGCAAATGATCATGCAATTAAAGCAGCCAAAAGCTACACACACCTCGCTCTATCACACCCTCTACCAAGTTTGGTATAAAATGATTCATTGAGTCCAATACTCAAATTTATTGGTCAGAGCCATGAGGTTGGAAAAAATATTGGGCGAGACGAAGTCGAGCCCAATATTTTTCAACTCATGGCGAGACCCATAAATTTGGCATTGGACGAAAAAAGAATCCAATTTTATCATTATTATGTTGTTTGAGAATCTGTGTCCTATATTACTATACACATTTCATTTAAAAGTAGTACATGTACAAGGAACCATAATTATAAGCTATAGAAGATGATGCATTGAATATGCAGAGCAAATAAATACCAATAGACACTATGAAACACTGAGAAACAGCAAAAGCATGGAACCACCAAAATGTGGACACCACTAAAGACATAGAATCACCTACCACAAGGACCATCAACACCAGGACCACAAAGGCTGGGACCAGCCAGGCATTCAAATAAAAGCCATCAAACAACAGGAACCACCCAACACTGGAACCACCCAACACTGGGAACCACCAAGAAACCCAAACCACCGAAAGCATGGAACCACCAACACTGGAACCACCCAACACTGGAACCACCCAACACTGGAACCACCCAACACTGGGAACCACCCAACACTGGGAACCACCCAACACTGGGAACCATCCAAAACACTGGGAACCATCCAAACACTGGGACCATCCAAACACTGGGACCATCCAACACTGGGAACCACCCAGACATAGAATCACCTAATGTGAACAGCAAATACTGGAACCACCCAAAACTGGAAAAAACCTGAACTCACGACCACCACCCCCACCACCCAAAATGAAACATCCTTAAATTGTATCAACCAATCAGTCAGCATGTGCATAAATAATGGAGTCAAAGTGTTAAAAAATTTGGCACCCATGTTTCTTCTCTGCTGCATTTTATGGACCAAACTTCATTTTTATTGGGTCTCTACCATTTGTATAGTAATATAAGACGGAAGATTCTCAAAACATAATAATGAAGTAAATCGAGCATAGCGTTAAGCCAGCAGAGCATTTTATAAAAATATGCAAATAAGCTAATTAAAATTCATGAATATGCAAATAATCCAGCCAAAAGCTACACATGATACTGTGGCACCTTACTCTACTATCAATCACCCTTCAAGTTAGAAATTGGGCATTTTTTAAAAGGTGAACCAAAATGTCTGAACAATATGCTAATAAGTAATTAAAATCATGATAGGGCAAATAATACAGCCAAAAGCTACACATGATACTGTGGCACCTTACTCTATCACTATCAAGTTAGAAATCGGGCATAAAGTTTAGCCAGCAGAGCAGAGCAGAGCAGATAAGGCAGACTGGTTCGGTGGAGTGCGGACGTGTTTGCAACAGCTCCGCAAAACCCCATTGAAAAGCATGTAAAGGCCTAGAGTGGAAATCAATAGGCCTGGCCACTGCAGTCAAACTCTATGACTATACGTTATGTACTGTGATGACACATAGCAATTGGCCCCTTCCATTACCACTACTACAACTGCTGTTTGTAGCTAACAGCACTGCGGCCACTGTGTTTCACATCTACCTTCAACATTTCAGACGGAATGGAAACTGATAAAGGAACTGGTTTAGCTAAACAGGTTGTTGCGGAACTTAGCTCAAACGTGAATTTAAAACAATGTTTAAGTCGCTTCTATCGGAGACTATGGATGAAAAACTCATAGCAATGAACATAAAAATGGAAGAGATGAAAGAGCAATTTAATGACAAAATAGGACACAGGAAGGAGAGCTACATGAGACCCGTGTCGAGAATGAGTCACTCGCAAAGGAAAACCAAAAGCTCCAGAAAGAACTTGAAAAAGTGACTAACACCACTATCGATTAATTGCCGCCATTGAATTGTGTCTCTGCACCAAGAGTCTCACCGGAACTCGTTAAGAATTACTGGTGTTCCTGAATCCCTATGCAAAGAGACCCCGACAACTCCGAAAAATGGTAAAGGAGGACACCGAGAAAGTTATCAGGGAATTAGTGCAGGAGAAGATGGGTGTTAACACTTCATGAAGAGGACTTGGATTCTGCCCTAAAATACCAAACCTAAGCCATCTGACTATCCAACAGCTACGCCTAGACCTATTGCTGTCAAGTTTGTAAGGAATAGTGTCAGACAGAAGGTCTTTTATCCCTCAGAAATCTCAAGGGTACAGGGGTTGGTGTGCACGAAGTTTCGAACTCGACATAACCAATACTTCTGGTCAAGCAAAAGACGTGTAAAGCAGCTTAATCATGCAAAACCTCATGGACATGGAATGGTGTACCACAATCTTGGTTGAAGATGGGAACACAAAGTACCCCGGCAACACAGTGAGGACTCAAAGACATCAAGAAAGTCGCTAGTAAGCAACTAAATTAAACAAATATTAACTTAAAATATCACATGGCATCTTCAATTAACATTTTTACCTATTTGCAATGATATAGGCGAAGTACGCCATTGTTCTTTCTAATATCTCCTGTGATTGCCAGGTATATATCAATTACATAAGAAGTTGTCATTTTGTATACATTGATCTAATTATCTGTGGCGAAATTCTTACTGGTTGTACCGTATTTTACTCCAAATTACGCAGCAAATCTTCTTAGAATCATTGTGTTAAAACTAACTGTGAGATTCAACGAACGTGTGAACCACATTATTGTATCTGCCCACGTTATAGAGTTATTCACAAAGGATTTCTTTTTTCACATGATTCAGTATGAAACATTATTCACATTTGCAAACTTTAAAATTCTGATTCCTGCAGTGGCAATGCCCCCAGGCCTGTTTCATATTTGATATTTTTGCTTCCCAGCCGAATTAGGGTTTTAGAGCCACTTCTTTGTTATTATTATTAACTTGTTGTTGTTTAATGTCTGCGTCTATACAAGATTTTGGTGGTTTGTCCCTGCTCCAGAACTATTAAATCCAATCTAAATTGATTTCTTGTAGCAAATGTAAACTTTTTATCCATAAAAATGCTTAACTTAAAACGAAAAGTTATAATTCTTTAAATATAAATGAATGGACTGTCCTAAATGGTCTTGAATCGTTCACACTTGTGACACTGCTCTGATTGTGATAATCATTTTTGAGTTTTACAAATTAGACTTGAAAATATGACCAGCTGGTATTAAAAAAATCCTTTAATATTTCAAGTCTACTAAGGATTCCACAAAGAATTTTTTTATACACACCCTTTCCAAATGCCCATATGTTACCCCCTGATCAATTAAAACCAACATTGTCTGAAAAGTAATTGGGCAATTTTTTTCGATTTTAAAATGTCAATATAGAAGCTTATCCAGAACTTACAATTAAAAGAATGTATTCAAGCACTTAAGCATGATTTTTACTGTGATTGGTTTATCAGAGACACATCTCTAAAAGATAAACCCCACGAATATTATAATTTACCCGATATATAGTATTGAATTCACAATAGAATAGGGCGTGTGCGCGCGCTCGGGTGGGGGGGTGGCGTTTCTGTATGTCCTAGTACTGTTAAATATGAAATTAAGAAAGGTTGACCTTTGCAAGTCTGTGGACCCAAACTTTGAGTTCCAGTGTGTGGGTTTATAGAGCATTGAATGTGCGAGTGTAACCAAAATAATGCAATTGTGTGGTAATTTGTGATGATCACATACCTCCATTGAAGATTTGTATGAACTGTGATTGACCCCGTATTTCAAAGAATAGTAAAGAAAATAAGTAATGCTACATCGATGGGTGATTTTAAATTTAATCTTCTAAAGATGACGTGCAATGTTCCAACTCATGATTACCGTTACCTTGAATGCTTTACTCTTACTCATTCATACCAACTATATATAAACCTACTAGAATCACTGAAAAAAGTGCTACAATCATTGATAATGTTCTGACAACTTAGAAAATCGTTTATTCTGCAATATTATTCACGGACAGATAATGATCATTTTACCTACAATTTTCTACTCCCAATTCGAAAAATACATTCACTAACTCAGACAAAAGCAATATATTTACAAAGAGAATCCATAATGAAGATAATAATCGTGAATTAGAACAGCCTATCAAGGGTGAACTGGGAAGCTGTCTTAGATGGACGTGATGTTAACCATGACTATGATTCCCCATTTGTACGCAATTACTAATATATATATGAGTGTATTCCACTTAAGAAATGTAATACCAATAGATAAAAGTTCCTCAATCCATGGATAACCCGGGGTATTTTTAAAAAAGCAGTCATATAAACACATATTGTACAAACAACATTTACAGTGCCCTAATAAAAAACGACTGCAAAATTTTAAAACGTCCGGAATACATTACACGGCTAAATTCGAAAATCCAACGCGAATAATTATCAGAACAGATTCAATCTTCACGGAATCATGCGACAACCGGAAACAATAAAAGAAATTATTGGTCGGGCGGGAAAAACAAATGTCGGCAAAACACTTAAATTAGATTCGGGCGAAACAATAACGGATCATCAAGATATTTCGAACAATTTAACAACTTCTTTGGTAAACATTGGTTCTCCTCGTTTGCATCTAAATTCAGCACTCTGGGAAAAATTATTTTGGATTATCTGAGGAACCCTTGTCTCGTATTTTCATGTCACCCATGCATAGTTGAAGAAATCGTAAAGATTATTAATACATTTGATCAAAAAAAGCCCCGACATGATATATTGAAACTTTATTCTTAAAAGAAAGTAAAGAAATAGCTAAGCCTCTCTGTAATATTTTTAATCTCTCTTTACTACTGGAATTGTCCATATAAACTCAAGGTAGCTAAATAGTTACTATCTATAAGAAAGATGATCCTGATATATTTTTCTAATTAACCGTCCAGTATCTTTTAATTGCCAAGCCTTTTCCAAAATTCTCGAGCGACTTAGTAGTCAATGAAGTGGTGCACTACATGAAAATATCAATATTAAATCAAACAATCGTATTCCGCCCAAATCATTCGTACTTACATGGCGGTAATGGAACTAGTAGATAAAGTATGCAATGCAGTGGAAAGACTGATACATTGGACTATTTCTAGATTTGGTCAAAGGCAATTTGACACAATTGACCACAATATATTAACTTTACAAATTAGAACATTATGGGTTTAGGGAATATTCCTTGACTGGTTTATAGTTACACTTGGACAACAGAAACAATACTTGTCTTTTCATTAATCAGTTCAAGTTCACAAGTTTTAAATGTTGTGTTTCCACAAGGCTCATTTTAGGCCCATTGTTTGTTATACTTTATGTCACTGACATAACCTAAACTCCTTCAGCGCTTGATTTTATCTTGTTCCATATGACACTACATTTGTCCGCTCATCCAGACATTTTCTTTCTCTGAAACAGGTTTTGGTAACAATGAGCTCGTGAAGTGTGTAATTGGTTTAAAGCTAACAAATTATCTGTAAAAACAAGAAAACTACTTCATTTTTTAGGGACTCTCTCCGCAAGACTCCAAGTATAGTGATAAATAATTGACAAAACGCAGTGTCAATAATAATGTTAACGATACTCAACAGGCATGTATCAGCAAATCGGAAATATTAAAGATACAGTGTATGTAAAATATGATAGTACTTCCTCCTCAAACAATCGATATATTCCTTGATGGTGTAATCCCTAGAAATCAGAACACAAATTTCTTGGACTTTTATTGACGAAACCTTTCTTGGAAATCTCACATTGATACTAAGCCAAAACATAATTTCTCGTAATATTGGAATTTTAACAAACTAAACTGAGACATTTTGTGCCAGAAAGATATTGTATTTTTTTGGGTGGGTTTGTCTCCCTATTTTTATATTGCCCGTTATAAACTATGTATATAATTTGGGTAATCCTTCTACGGATCTATTAACAAATTTATAACTCCAACAATGGGCACTAAAACTTTTCTAACAGTCATTATAGATTTCATGCTGACCCTTGTTTACTAGATACAAACCTTAAATGTTTTTGACCACATTTAAGCTTACTTGGGTATTTTTATTATAAACACTTCACGGATCAATTACCGGAAATATTTGACAAGTATTCACGAAACACGCGTAAATACAAATGAACTATCCACACAAGAACTGCCCTAATTACACCATGCTAAACCAAAAAGGAAGGCCTTTTTCCGACAAAACATTAGGACTACAGTCCTTCATTCCTGGAACTCCTCTGAACTCAAACCATAAAAATATTCAAAATCAACAAAACAACTTCAGAAAATCAAATTGAAAGAAAATCTTATGAATTGTTATGAATAAGAATTAAGGCCATGTCTTTTATTTTTGTTTTGTCCATGTCCATAATTAAAGTTTTAAGTCAGTAATTAATTGTGCTTAAAAATACCTCAAAACAATTTCTTGGAATCATAACAACTGCTAGTCCTTATTAATAATTTTTGGAATATCATTCAATATTCCAAATCATAATAATCATTTATGAATTGCTGGCGTATCCTTACCGAATTTAAGATTTTTGGAGCGTGTCTTTCTCGACGGTGCTTGTCAATTGTTCTTTTTTTGTGTTTTTGTTTTTCTATTTAATTTTAATTGTACTTAGCATAAGTAGGGCAGTGACCTTCTGGCCTTAATATTGGCCTTTTGTTTAACCCTCCTTCCATATCACACCTTCGTCCTAGTTGTCTAGATGTTATTCATTTTAAAATTCGGTATGGCATTTTTGTAATGTGATATTGAAAATAAGTTATTGATTTGATTTGATTATTTGTTTAAAGGTTAAAACCAAATGTCTGAAAATATGCAATATGCTATTCAACAATTCATGAATTGCAAATAATGCAGCCAAAAGCTACACATAAATATTGTGGCACCTTACTCTATCATCCTATCAAGTTAGAAGTAAATAGGGCATAGGTAATGCCAGCAGAGGCTTTTAAAAAAAGTTTAACCGATCATACAGACGGACTAGTATGTTCCTCCATGCACATCGTTCAGGCGACACAAAATTACGCGTCAGTTGCATTTCAGAATTGCCAGTAAAATACTCTGAAAGTTCCATAAACTCAGTTTTTAACGGCGTGCAAGCATATTTCTGTTTTCCTGTCAGTTTTTTAATGCTACCCAAGTTTTTCCAGATTTTCAGAGAAGTACATCTCAATTTAATAAAGGCAAACTATTAGGAATAAATAGGATATGTCTTATTATGAAATGTGTGATCGATGCGCGCGCGAGAGTAGTAGAAGCGTTGATATTGCGTAACCTATGTCGTCGGGTGACGCCTCTGAATGTCGCATAGACAGTTTTCTCCAAAACGTGCTATTTGTTACATTGAGAAAAGTAGATCCGTACGCCTCTTTTTTCTTCTTAATTGAAAGCTTCAAGTAGTGGCGCAAATTTATAAAATTCCTCAAAAAATTTCGAGACAATTTTTTTTAGATTAAAAATGTCTGTCGTAAAAATCAAAATTTTCCTTTTTTTTTTTTTAATTTGGAATTTTTGATAAAAATGGCAAAAAATAGGTACTAGTATTTTGAATCATAATTATATGAAAAATAGGTCGGTGACCCCAATTTTTTTATTTTGGATTGTTTTTTCCCATCGATGGAAGTTTGTTCATACCAAGTTGCAATGAAAAATTTCAGACAGATCGATTGTGTCCTAGCCCCCTTAAAGGGATTAACAGAGATTTGCTACTGAATCCAAACATCAAAACATCATCAAAATTCATTTTTATATTTTTGTTAACTGTATTGATGTGGCGGAACATAACTGCAAGTTGGTTGGCCTTGAATTGGTGCAATTAAAGACAAGGCGTATGTCCAATAATTGTAATGATTTGACCCCACACAATTGCACCGAAACACTTTTTGGTGTTAATATACTCTGAAATATTCCAAAATAATATATTAAAAGTCTACCACAACAACCTAGTGGAACATGTAGAACTAAGGGGGCAACGTTTGTACATTGTAAAAATTAGAAGTGTTCGAATTGATTTACATGATGTATCAATTTCTTGGGCTACTCTAAGGTTTAAAAAAGGTATAGTTTTGCCCTATCTACCGTTATAGTTTTAGTACAATAGGGCTCTAACAGTTCAAGGTCATCCTGTGGTCAAATTCTAGAGTGGTCCGATTTTGATCGGACTGGTTGTAAACTGTTTAAAGTTGTCCTCACAGATCATGTAAAGTAAATAATTCATTGTTGGAACTTTCCATAAAGAATTGCAGAGCTATGACTAGTTACCTCCCATAGACCCCTGTAGCCCCCAGTCCCACTTTTGCGTTCCATTATGCAACAAATATTATAGATGGTGCAACCAGTTATATTTTTGGTTCTGCCATTATCCCGAACAATTTGACACCATTTTTTATAACAAACGGATATATCTGAAAATTTACCCCTTGTTGGACCTTGAACCTATTTTGACCATAACTATTAACTACCACCTGCAGATATGGCAAACTATACCTTTTTTATCCTGGAAATGTAACGAATATGTTGGCATACTTTCGACTTGTTTGATCTTCTCATCTTTTGACTCCCTGTATAAACCTTACCCCCTTAAATAATGTTCCCTTCCTTTGATTTTAGTAGACTTTGATATGTTGTTTTTTTCAGGTATTCCTCAATACCATTCTGTTCGAAGTGATTCTGTTGCATTAGTATTTGGTAAGGCACCATTCATTCTATTTTGACTGGCTAGTAGTTTTTATCAGATTCTATACTTGCGTAATCCAATTCCGATTGAGATCCAAAAAGCATTTCACGTGAATATTACAGATTTTCAGCGTAAGATTTGTGCACCATGATCCATTCAGTTTGACCTCAAACCAAACATTATGGGTCTTTCTTTATTCGGTACTGGTGTAACCACAATCAGTTGTTTAAAGTGTAGAATTTGAGACGCCTCGCTGATTGTCTATTTGCGAGACGGTATGAACAAATTCCTCAAATACTTCTATTTTCACTATTTGGTGGTTTGCGTCTACATTAAAGCAGTTATCTGGGAATTGTACCCACTTATCCCTGATTTATAAGTTAAAAAATGAATTTTCCACATTTTTATTCTCTCACATTATTGCTGCCTATCCCGTTAATACATTTGGACCTCTGACACTGACTTTTGCCATCACATAATTGTCAGGTGAGAGTCATACAGATGTATCATATGGCAGGCTACAGCCAGCCTCTTGCAATTACGACCTTGCATCACATGCCTAGGGTGTCACCGACCCAGTCAGCGATTTCGTGCCCTTGTGTGTTCATACAATGACGTCAATGCATCTTCTTGCATTTTTAGCCTCAAGCGCTAGTGAGTTTTTGTCATTATAGGGTTATTAGTATACAAATATGACTGCTTTTGAGGGGCATGGTTGAAACTATAGCCCCAAGGTGATCTCGAAACCATACTAGGCCCCGAGGCGTATAAGCCGAGGGGCATAGCATAGTTAGGCTTTCGAGACACCCGAGGGCCGCATGTTTCAACCATGTCCGAATAAAAGCAGTTAAGATTTGTTTTATATACGAATAATATAGATTCTTGTTCTGATTGGTTTAAAGAAAATCTAAGCCAGGATTCTTTAACATAGGCCTAATATGTAGGCATCGTTAAGTTAACAACAATTCGTTTTTTGACTTACCGATGTTCTCCAGGATCCACTGCTAAGTGTTCCAATAAACAATCCAAAAATTATAACAGCAAATGCGAACAGAGTAACATGTTAATTCCAAAAAGTTCCACTTCATTTTCCATGTCAACATTTTAAAAAAGTCTGCATCATGTCTCGTAATTTCTTCCTGCCAAGATTGCAAAAGTACAGCGTTATATCCAGGAACACCTGGTCCTGTAGAACTTGTGGATTCCTTCAAATCCGTGAACTCTTGAATTAAAGGCCATGTATTCTGGCGATATGGGATTTTTGTTCTTTACAACACCCTTACCAAGCCTCTTACCGGCTCAAGCTGTTCAGGGAGGGTGCTGAGAACAGAAACATTGAAAACTCGTGAAGAATGAGCACAAAATCTTCATGACCTTTGATATCACTTTCCTTGTGTTGAGGACACGAGAGGGAAGGGGGGGCAAATAAAGTGAGAGAAACCTCCCTTCTCCTATCCCTTGCTGCCTTTTCACTTTCTTCCCTTTCCCTCCTTCCTCCAACTTACCACACACCCTCCCACACTTAATTCCCCCCTTTCTACCCCTCACCCCCATCGATTTTTCTCCTTATTGCTTTTCCTCTCCTCTTCCCCCCTTCTTGCCTCTACCTATCATCTTCATTTTACGATACCGCCCCCCCTTTCTTTACTCTATCCCGCCTTCTCGCACTACCCGCCTCTTCCCTTCATCATTGACTTCTTTGTTGTGCTATACAAATGCAATTTTCTGTCGGCAAGATGCGTAGCCAATTCATCGAAATTCCGAACGAATTCGGCGACCTTTCCACGGCCTGCATATTGGTCGTCACCGCTGTCAAATAATCCTAGAATATCTTCACGGCGTATTTACCTGCCGTTGGTATGGTTTGTCGTATATTTAGGGTTGCATTGGGAACTCGTATTAGCACTATCAGCTGCGTCTTTGATTCATTTTAAGGACCTTCGTCGTCTACAACTTACAAGCTCAAGCGTGGGCTGTGCCCGGTTCGGGGTGGTTTGTACCGCACTTTCTGGGACCAGCACTGTGTGTGGTAAATGTGAAACAAAAAATCCCCAAAAAGCGATCGTCTGCTTCACACACAGGAAATGTGACCCCGGAGAGTTTGCGCTGGTACTCATCTCTTACACCAGCTTCAATATGTACACTCGTTCGTACTACGGGTGGATAGTCCGTACGGCAGTCTCTATGGTGGGAAGAGGTTGTCCCGGGCAGAGTTCATTGAATGAGATGCCCGCCCTCTCCCAGTGAATAGTTCATTTTTGGTCAATTCTGAAGCTAGTTGAATTTACGCCTCCACTTTTAACCCAATCAGATGACAGGAAGGAATCTATATAGAGGTATAATATTAGTACCTGGAAAAAAGGAAGGGTAGCTAACCTAAACACTTTTCTTGTTTCTAGCCTTTCTCCCAGAGGAAGGGAAGGGGGAAAGGGGATAGAAGCTAAAAGATTTGACATTTGGGTGGATTTGGACCCTATGCCCCCCCCCCCACCCCCGGCGACCAGTCCATGAGCAAGGATGGCACAGTCACGAGCGGGTTGTCACTTGGGACCGGCCAGCAGCCCATTGGTTTAAACAATGATGTCATCGCACCTTCTTGGACTTCGTGCTTTTTGCCTCAGCTCAGTGAGTTTTAGTTAGTAATGTTTTGTGTGATAAGGGTAATAAAGCAGTAAAAATAATGTTAATGGACTAAGCATGCCTAGCCAAGATGGTGTAAGATCAATATGGTCTAAGCTTGGGGCCGTGGCTGCTCGGTTCCATTCAGATGTAGGCATTGAATTCACAAATTTGCCAATTATGGTATCCCCTGCCGTTTGACTCCTGGGATGAGTTCGGCCAAAGGAACCATTAGGTATAGGTGATACACCAGAACCAAGTTTGTTTAACTAAGGTTGACTACAGGCATTCATAAAAAGGTTTTTACATGTTAACTCCGAGACGGTTGAATTTTTTGACCTCTGGGGTCAAGGTAGCTTGGGAATATTTAGGGGGACAGGGTTGTATTGTATACCAACAGTCCGTCCTGAGGAATGTAGTATTTACTCAAAATATAAGACCCAAGTGCTTGCAACCTCATAGTGTACGCATCCTTCTGATTCTGAGGGCGGCAAAAGCACGTTAGGGGAGGTCTTGCACGGGTCATGGAAAATTGTACCCATCGGAGGGTAAATAGGGTTAAAAAAAGGTGATTTTACATGATTGTTCTGATTTTTACCTCAATTTTTTTCAGGGGCAACTCTGCCTTAATTGGCTGCCCGTATGGGCTATGCCACAAAGTAGTAGGCAGGGGGGATGGTAGGTGAGCAAGTGAGTGGGCGTGCCCTATGTGGGTGAAAAAAAAACGGCATATTCGGCTAATTCACTTCAGATGTAGCCATGCAGATTGAGCCTGCTTTTGGGGGTTAAGTGGCAACATATCGTACTACAAGCTAAATTTTGATATTTTAAAAAACTGTAGGTCCTTACTATCTCGCAGATATAAAACTGCCCGAAATTCCTCTGGGGGAACATTTCAATTATGTCATCAAAAATGGCCGCCATTTTGTTATATTTGGTAGTAAACTTTAGTGCATGACAATAATTAAGGCTTATTTATGTTTTAAATAATGTTTTTTGACATTTCCACGGGTTGTAATACTTATGAAACAACATGGTGCGAAAATACAAATTGATACCCAAAATACGTATAACAACATAACCAGGTTGGATGTCACGATGGGACGCATAAAGTGGTGGGGCCAGCAAACAAGATGTTATTTCCATAGACACACAATATGCATGAAAATATTTGCCTTTAATACAGATTTTCATGCAAGTTTTGGCTCTAAATTATAACCAGTTTTATGTTACAGTGTTTTCGTGGCCTACTCTGCAGAACATTTTCAAAAGGCACCGTCAATAATATAATATTTGGCAACTACCCCGAAGTCATGACTTGAAGCGGACCTCACGTTTTTTTATAGTGACGGGATGGTGCGTCAACAGACCTTGAAAGCTTTTGATGATAGTTTTAGCATTAAGGTAGATGGTACAGGGAGGTGGTAACCTCGCAGAGTACTGTATAATAATACCTGGGATTAATATTGACGGCTGGCAACTACCCCTCGCCATCGACTTTGATAACAAACCCTAACCCCGATTAAGGTGCTACCGTCAATTTTTTTATGATAAAATGACCAAAAGAATGTCCCCAAACAATAACATGGAAGCTTTTGATGATGGGTTTAGCATTTGCAAAGAAAATTTCCCGTGGGCGGTCCGGTAACCCCCCCCCCCCCCCCATTACCCGTGAGATGAGGGTAGGTTAATGGCTATTAGCCATGGCCGTAACAGTGAAAATTTCACTCTCAAAAAGAGTGAAACGCTTGTAAAGTGAAAACCGCTCCAAGATGAGTGGTTTTTACTATAAAAGAGTAACATTCACCCAAATGAGAGAATTTCCATTTGTTGGAGAGTTAGTAAGAAAGAAGGATAGATCCTTTGGGGGAGTTAAACGAATTAAGGACAACATGAAAACGAGTGAAATCCACTCTTATTTCACTCTTTGGAGCGGAAATTCCCTCTTGAAGTACAAAACCCCATATTTTGGAGAGAGTGGTTTACACGAGTTTCACTTTTGGGAGTGTTGAAATTCTTCACTCATTTACCTTTATGAGAGTGAAGGATGGGTGTGCGGGATCTCAAAACCAGGCATCATTGATGCAGAAGCCTATCAAGTGGATATTAAACCGAGGACATGGTTTTGTGACAACATTACTTTACGTACAATGGAAATACTATGATAAACAAATTAACTTGGTACAAACAATTTTGGTAATTAAAATCCGGTGGTTCCAAACCACAAGTCTGCCCCTCTTTGTGATCAAAAAATGTGGAACATTGTATGATGGGGTTATTTTAAGTTTTAAAGGTTAATAAAGTGGTCAATGGGGGTCATTCTCTGAAAACACCCCATGAGTCAATGGCTTTTCTGCCAAGCAGGCTGCAATCGGGCTAATTGTTTAGGAGAAGAGAGAAACAAAATCATATAAGTTTACAAAAAACTGCCAAAATGCCCCCTTAATGGCACACATGAGATTGACCCAATCTCACTTGAATTGCAAATTCTGCTATCAACCAAGGAACCGTTCAAGTGGCTTGTACTTGTACATACATTGGACATGAACTGACCTTGTGTGATCTGGGTATAAAAATCATCCCCAAAAACATAAATAATTGGTGATGAAGCTATCAACTGTGCCAAGGGGGGAATTGAGATTTGACCATAGATATGGTCAAAGGTCAGTGGTGAGGCTTTTTCCTAGCTTTAATTTGGTTCAATGCATTGTGACCTTTGAATCAAATCTGTTAAAACTGATATGGATTTTGGGGCAGTAGATCTTCTGACAAAGATTGGTGATTATAGCAATTTATCTGTGGACACAAAAATAAATTCACAGATTTTCAAAGTGTTTTATAAAAAGTTTTGTGCATTCCGTTTGTGGCTGTGTGTGTTGTGTGGGGGGGGGGGCCTGAACTGAAACCACCCACTGGGCATAGTGGAATTTTTAAACAAAACTCTGGTCCACTGATGGGGTAATTCAACACAACCACATAAACGTGAAAAAATGAAAATCAGTTGTACGGATTCAAAATAGCAGTCCAAAAACAAGTTTTGAAATGCGCCACCAACTTCCCCAAAAAAGAAAGAACGCCACTTTCCTGAAGGGGACTTTCCATAAATTTGGTTTACAATCGGAAATCATCAATACATTTACATTGCTGATTTGTTTAAAAGTTACTCGAGTACGATTTAAGGGCCAAAACAAAATTGTGAATAGTGCCGCCAAAATAAGTAGCATAATAACGCCATGGCCGATTTTTTAATTTTGCCACCAAAATTGCGACAAGAGATTAGGCAATGCATTTACAAATTGGCAAAAATTGATGACCCATCAAAAAAGGGCACACCAAAAAACAACAGGGTTTTTGGGTCCACAGGACCCCCCCCCCCCATACACTTAAAGGGATTAGCAGGAATTTCTAATCCAAAAAGCACGACAAACAAAAAATCATCAAAAATTCATATTTTTTTATTTTTTGTTACTGGCATGGGGTATGCGAACGTAACTGCAGTGGTTTGGCTGGAAATCATGTACTAAAGACACGGCAGTACTTTTATCTGACTCTGCAATTTCTATACGTGCCGCTATTATCAAATTCCGCAGATTTTCAGCATGATATTGTGAACCAAGAGAAGATATCGTAGTACCCACAATGCAATGCCTCCAATAGAAGTTTTTGTACAGGGAATCATGGAACGTAGAGATGCAAAACATTTTAAATGCAAGTTGTGATCAGTACTGTCAAGTTTAGCGATGTTCAATCTTAACGATTCACATCAGACATGTCAAAACCTCCTGGAAGCATGGCATTGTGGGAAGTACTGACATCTTCTATTTTGTGCACCATGATCATAACAGTTTGACTCCAAACACAAACATCATTGATCTTTGTTATTCTGTACTGGTGTAAAACCACAATCAGGGTTGTGCAGATATTGAGACGCCGGAGCTGTATTTTTTGGGAGACAGTATGACAAAATTTCATCAAAACTTCATTTTTTCACGATTTGGTGGTTTGTTTCTATATTAAAGCAGTTGTATGGAATGTACACAATTATCCCTGATCTATAAGTTAAAAATGCATTTCCACATTTTGTACGATCTCTCTCGCATTATCGCTGCTAATCCCTAATTGGCCCAATCTGTGGAACACCCATATGAACCTTGGACCAAGGGTTCTTAGACCTAATTTTGGTTGAAATTGGCTCAAGGCTTGGGCAGGAGAGAAACAAATTGCAAACACTTTATACCAAAATGACTGGACAGACATAAAAACAAACATTTTTATTTTTTTCAGTTTTTTAAATAAATATGTCTAAAAAACTATTAACCTAAGCAGTCACTCTTGCCTATAATTATATAGTTTTATTTGTAACAAAAAGCTAAAGTGTGCGGACAAAGGATTCACTTTAAAAGTCCACTAATGAGTTAATTTAAGCTAAAATTGCTAATATGTACACACATACAATTGGTTTCTTGGCTTGCTCTGAGCAAACATTGTTCAATGTTAATCTATTTTGGGACATTTGTTTACAACACACAGACACACATCCAGCTACTTGTCACACATACATCGTACCTAAATACACACCTCATACACACACACCCACATACAAAATGGTTTCTTGGTCTTGCTCTGAGCAAACAGATTTGTTCAATTGTAATCTATTTTTTGACATTTGTTTACAAAACACACACACTTGTAGGCAACACATTACACACATGACGACAGCCAAAGAGACGGGCACCCAGACAGGCATAAATATGGACCCACACATACACGGACCGACACATACAACACAGGGAAATTCAGACATTTTAAATTGAGAAAAGAGACAATAAATTTGGATTTTTACAAGGGGTAGAGGATATTATACGGAGCAGTCACTTCGTGTCAAATTCTATTGAAGGGTTGCTTGCACTGGGCTATATAGAAAAGACACAAGGTTCATTCTGAGGAAATGGAAAATATAAACATTTTTTTTAATTACTCATGTACAGAATGTAAGGTCAACATTCGACTGCAAATGATCAAGTTGCATTATTAACATAGAAACAGCTAGGACAAGTGTGCTGCATGAAAAAAAATGCCGACTCATTGTCACCGTGGAAATCAGGGCAAAAAATACAAAAAGTACCCCCCAAAAAAACAATTTAACTCACAATTTCAAAACATGTGTACCATAGAACGCACAGCATTTCAATACTTGCATAAACTTGATTTTCCAAGAATTGAACAAGATACAAAAGACTAGTTTCGATTTTAGGGGCTGCCCTTGACAGAAAATATTCTACTGGATGGGAAAAGCCTATCTATTGATAGGCTGAAAAAGTAGTACCTAAACCCCCTCTACCTAAAATGTTGTTTTTTTTTGTAACGGTTTGCGCAACCCCTTATCACCAAAATGTTGAATTTCTTGTTGAATGATTTCTCCATGTTGTACCTTTTTATTTTAAACAAAAATCAGCAAAAAAAAGTGGACCTTTTGTCATCTTTGGGAATTTGTTTGCCATCCTCCTCCCTCACCCTCCCCTCGCGTACAAACCTAATGCTATAGCACGTGCAGGTGCCCGTCCAACTATATACGAGTTAATTCTTCCAAAATAAATATGGGTCTTATTTATATTTCAATTACAGACCAAAAATCATCCACTGTATCGAATAGATGCCCTGTAAGAAGTTACAAATCACTGTTAACCCCTTTCAGTGCTTCTATACTATTTTTTAACCCCCTTTTTAAAACGTTCTTTTTGCGAGAAAAGACTACCAACCTGACCATAGCGTTATTTTTCTTGTAGATCTCGGGGCAATTTCCCCCAAGCTAAGCGTCGCTCCATTGATTTTTAAAAGTAAACAGTAAAATTGCAGTTAAGGACGTTAGGGAATAAAAAGTATATGCAAAGGAAGAAGAAACCAAAAATCTGGCAAATCAAAATCGAAGATAAAACCTCAATTGGCTATAGAAAATAAAAGGATGAAGGAACAAGATGAGCGATCAGGATGTAAGGCCGTATGATTATGCATGTGTGTCATCTGCAAGAAGGCACATATGATGCTTTGGTATGGGTGTGTCTGTGTGCATGTGTCTGTGGTCAAAATGTTGACCCCAAATGTCTAACCCTAAACATTAATTGCCGACTCTTTCCACCATACATGCGCACATTTTCATGAAACTTGGATACAATGGTCCTTGGGTAGTGGCCCACATGTTGGCGAGCTCATTTGACCTTGTTGACCTCATGTGACATTTGTACCCAGTCATTTGTACCCATCATAAACAAGTGACGCTGTATTTTTCACCTTGAACCAATCCTGATACCAAGAAAACTTAAAGTTAAATCTCTACAAAAATTACTCAGTCCATATTCTGTAAATGAATCTTATAAGACATCTGTTTTGACTTAAAATTTGGTTAATTATAAAATAAATGTATCAATATAGATACTTTTTTAGAGAAAATGACTGATATAGCTTTTCTTAAATAGTGTAAACAAACAGCATATGGAATAAGCTATTTGCTATTATGCGAAAACGACTATATTAGGATCAACCGAAATTCAAAATATTTTTTCTTATTGAGAACATTCGTTGGAGGTATTTCTGTAAACTATATAGTTCACCATAATATGCCATGGTTGAACCATCAACTGCTGGAATAAAAAATGACATCTTAAAAAACATTTTGGCTTTAGATAGAAACTTTGGATTGCTAGGGCTTATTTGTGAAATAATATAGTTGCCCGTTTGTTTCGTTATTCATATATATTTTTAAACATAAACACTAGGGTGTCCAGAATGTTTAATTTAATGCTATTTGTACAGTTTTATAACGAGTGCATCAATGATTCAGAAACCATCAATTGGGATGTTTAGGGAAATGCATAAGGCTGTGGGTCTAGGTCAGGTAGGGTCATTACAGGTCATTGGACAAGCCATGGGTCGTGCCAGTGGTTATCTTGAGGAAGTTTGGTGGCTATATAACTCAACTTGGAAAAATGTTTATTGTTGGGGTCAAAGGTCAAGTAGGGTAATGGGAGGTCAAAAGGGCATATGGGCCATAAGTGGGCATTCTGTGCATACCATAGAGTTCTGGACCGGGGGTTTCTTTAATAGTACTTACTAGGAGGTCCTTGGATTTGGCAATCACCGTGTTTTTGGATCACCAGGATTGAATGACTCTCAGGTTTGCAGGTCATTGACATTGAATGACCCATGATGGCCTTTTCATGAGCTTTAAAATTTTCAACAACATCGCCCCACCCCACCAAGTTTCACCTGGAGATACTACAGTGTACCCATTTGACCTCCTTTGACCTTGACATGACCCTGGGATGACCGTGTTGTGACATTAAAGATTTTTGGATCAGTTTCATGTCCTCCATACACCAACACCTAAGTTTACCCCCATTTGACCTTTGATCTTGAATGACCTAATTACACATAGCTGAGATTACATGCTAGATGATTATACTGGAATGTATTTTACCTAATTAGCACCCCAGGCTTCATATCCATACGTCCAAGCACTGGGGTATTGAAAAGCACGGCCAAGTTACCCAATAAGGCCCCCCTACATACCTTTTGACCCCAAAATAACCCCTCGAAGGCAAACGTGAACACAAAAACTCTACAGCGAAAACTATCCCCAACATACAAAAACTCACATCCATGATCAAAGCACGGCCAAGTACCCGATGATTTAACGGGACCCCTGGATGAACATTGAATCAAAAAACTGCCCCCCCTCAAAAACTGACCACAAAATCGTTACGGTGGAACTATCACAACATCAAAACTTCATATCCATACGTAAAATCACGGCCAAGCTACCCAAAAACGATCCCTTAATGACCTTTGCCCCCAACTGACCCCTCGAAAAAACGTGATCACAAAACTTGTATTGGCCAAGACTAAACCCATACCAAACTAATTATCATATATCAAAGCACGACCACGATAATGACCGGGATGACCTTTGACACCAAAATGACCCTGGCCCTCGAACAAACATGACCACAAAACTCGTACGGCAAAACTACCACCAACAACAAAATCTTATCCATATACAAAGGACCATGAGCAAGTTACCCCGCTAACGACCCTAGCATGACCTTTGACCCCAAAAGACCCCTTTAAATGTGACCACAAACTCGTACGGCGGAAATTTACCACCATACCAAAATATATCCATAGGTCAAACACGGCCAAGCTACACGATAAAGACCCATGGATGAACTTTGACCCCAAAATTGCCCCTCAAAAACTTGGACCACCAAAACTCGTTACGGTGAAACGCTACCACCACATCAAAAATCATATCCATACTTTCAAAAGCACGGCCAAGCTACCCAAAAACGATCCTCTGAATGCCTGTGCCCCCAATTGACCCCTCGAAAAACGTGATCACAAAACTTGTGTATGGCAAAACTACCACAATACCACAACTCATAGTCCATTATCAAAGCATGGATAACGACCATGGATGACCTTTGACACCAAATGACCCTGGCCTCAAAGCACGGCCAAGTTATCCATTAACCGACCCCTGAATGACCTTTCCAGATGCCACATTGAGAGATTTGGAATCGGGGAGATTTGATCTTGGAATCAGGGAGATTTGATCTTGGAATCATGGAGATTTGGGAGATTGATCTTGGACTAAGGGAGGAATTTTTTTTTGAAATTAGTGGCATACCTAGGTCCTCAAGAGGGATAAAGCAAGGGAGATACGTCTTAAAAGATCAATTGAAGCTTCCAAATTTAAGGAACTGTCAGTAGGAACTTAGTCCATTTGCATTTTTTAAAAGGATGACCTGAATAGGTTGGAAGTAAAAGTCAAATTGAAAAGGTTCGTAACTTGAAAACGGCGCCACCTACATTAGTTATGAACTGCCTGAGATAGAGCTCTTTAAAATAAGCTTTCCCGAAAAAAATTGAAAGGGCTCGCCGCTTCTGACAGCCCCCCATTTAAGGAACTGTCAGCAGGAAATACGTACATGGAGATTTAATACACAAATACTTGAAATTAAAAATGTTGAAGTAAAAGTCACTTTAAAGGCTCATACTTGAAAAACGGAAGCATCACAAAAGGTGAATGAATCGATGGGATAGAGCTCTTAAAATAAAGCTTTCCCGAAAAAAATTGGCAGGGCCTCGGCTGTCTGACAGCCCCTTTAGGGAACTGTCTGTGGGAACCAAGGTCACAACAGGCACTAATAATTATAACCTAACACTTTGCATTAATAGCAAGATGGAGCAATATTCAAAAGGCCAAACAAGCAAATCACAAAGGTTCATTATCTTGTAGGCTATCCCTTTGCACAATGGAGTTAATTTGTAAAACTTAAGATACAGCATACACTAATGAGGCAAATTTGGGTCTATCTTCGTACTTTTGCTGATATTCTTTGAGGACTTGGTTGCAAAATACCGAGTTACGTAACATAACGTAAAGGGCCTTCTTGATAATCTGGTAACATCTTTCAAGTAAACCATTCACTAATGACATTAAAGTTTACAATCACGTGTAGACTTAGGCACTTGACCATACTAACAGGCCCATGGTCACACTACCTCCGGAAGAGGGAATTTTGAACAAACTATTTTTAAAATATCTTATATTTAAACTTCCAAGTAGGACTATGCTTGATAACCATAAGGTAACTTTAAATATTTATAATTTAAACCTACCCGGACCGGGTCGTTTTGCCGGGCGACGGCCCAAATGCAACGAAAGCCAAATATTTTTTATTTTTAAGGCCCAGATAGATGACAACGAGGAGCCAAAGCTTGGTTTCATTGCATCTCGGCCGTTTTTCCCGCACAGGAATAAGTAGCGTAAAGTCAAATAAGGCCCCCCAGAATGCAAAGAAAAACACCATCGCGCCATTTTCCCGGAAGACGGCCCAAGAGCACAGAAAACACAATCGCGCCATTTTCCCGTGGAAGACGGCAAATGCACACGAAACACATCGCCGCCATTTACCGGGAAAGACGGCCAGTGCAACGAAAAAAACATCGCGTGAAAAGGCAATAAAAACAGGGCTCAAATAAATAAATAACTAAATCAAAATAATAAATAAATAACACACTGATCTGCATGAAATTTGTAGCTTATAGTTGCCAGTCGTGAGTGGCGTTATTACGCTACATCATAGTCGTGAGTGGCGCATTCTGCTACGTCATGCTCCAGTTTACGTCATGAATACGGTTATGCATAATTAACCCAATGGCTTATCGAAAATGGTGGCGCAATCACCATCGAAATCGAAATTGTCTATGGGATTTGTAATATGAAAAGGCATGCGCCTTGGCTGCGGCAAGACGGCCCCAAATGCAGTGAAAAGGATCGCATCATTTCCAGTCAATAAACGGCCCAGATGCAACGAAAAAACATCGCCGTCATTTCCGGGGATGACGACCCAGGTGCAACGAAAAAACATCGCGTCAATTTTCCGGGAAGACGGCCAGGTTGCAACGAAAAACATCGCGTTCTTTTTAACGGTAAACGGCCCAATGCAATGAAAAGCAATGAGAGTCATTTGCGCGTCCAAAAATATGTTGACGGCCCAGATGCAAACGAAAAGCATTTTCCGACCGGTGGTACCACGTTTTCGTTGCCTTTCGTTTCCTCTCCGGCCGCTGTAGGGTTAATCATGTCTCTATTGTTAGAACTAAAGTTTAAGTCTTTACTACAATCAATTTCCCAACATTCCATGTGAAAATTCAAGGGCTGCAAAAAAATGTGATTGTGGGTATGGTTTGTATATACTAAATCTACTCAAGTCAAATAACTGGCCTGCAGTGGAGTAGCCAGCTTTTTTTTTCAGGGGGGCAAGGGGGGGCACACATAATTTTCAGGGGGGGGGGCAAGCATATAGTAAAAGTTGGTAGTATAGTATATGGCCTATGTAAATCACTAATTTTTCAGGGGGGGGCAAGAGGGGGGGCCAGATTCCCACAGGGGGCAGCTGCCCCCCCTGCCCCCCTCTGCAAGCTTGCTGGCACTTGTTGTTTGACCTCAGGTCCCTGGAAGTCCCTGCATGCTTGGGTTGATATGGTGGATTAACTGATCACTGTCTCATTTTCGCCCCGAAGAACCCCACTAGAACCGGTTAATAGGTGCCCACATAAAACCCAACTAGCACCCTTCAGTAAGAAAGACGACAAGCGCCGCATCAAATGATGTCCAAAACTTGACAAATATACAAAGTTATCCAAACTGAACTCCCTCACCTGAAATTTAAAAAAATCAAAGCCAAAACAGAGATTCCCCACGTGTCTGACTCTCCACTAAGAGATTTTCGTCAACAAGCAAAAAAAAGCTCCGAGCTAGTAGAGAAAATAAGGACATGCCGCTCCCGATAGCAATAACCATCAATTCAATGAAGTGATCGGTAAAATGAAATGCGTAAATTATGGCCGGATAAACGAGTAGCAAATGTCTTCTTCAGATTGGAAAAAAAAATAACATAGCTTAGAATGTATGTCAAACATATACGAAATGATCTCGTAATAAATGTCATCCGTTTTGAATTTTGGGCTGTAATGATATAGACAAAAAACATGTTTTGCGTTATAAAAGAATGCTATTTTAGATAACTGTATCGTAAGATCGTAAGTAAAGGTATGCATAAACCTATATAAGGGGTTTTTTTAGGTAGTATTTTTAACACGAAAATGGAGGTTTTGAGGTGGATACAAAAAACATTGTGGGGATATGAAAATTTTCATCGATGGGGAACACAAACTTTTATTAACTCGGCGAACTGTGGCATTTTCTGGATCCAGGGGGAACTTGTGGGGGACGGGGTCTTTTGCTGAACAAAATAGGCCTAAATATTGACACCTCCCTACTTAGTTTCTAAAAACTATAATACAACAGAGAACTGCTCTATCGGTAGTCGTCAATACTGATTTTCCTTGTTCAGAATAAAAGAAACTATAGGGATAGGGAAAAGAAAACGAAATGATTTTCATGGGATTAAAAAATGTTTTAGTCATTTTGATCCAGATTTGTGTTAGAAAGAGCAAGCCCTATAAGAGAGGGAGGGAGAGGAGATAGGAACGTACATAAAATATTTGTGAATATGGAATAAACCCAAGGGAAAGAAAATATACATCCATTTAATTCGTGGCGTGAGTGAGTATTAAAATTTAACGACAACACTCAACACCCAATGTGGTATATCGTGTCATTACATTTGTCATTTAACATTAAATATAAAAAACAACGTCATATTAAAACTTCAGTTCAAATTCAAATTACAATACAATTACAAAAGGATACACATCTACAGTGATGAACCCGAGCATCACCTATCCATGTACAAAAAACAACAAAGATAAACCAACTATTGCAAAAGAAGATACACTTAGAAAACAGCATCAATAAAACAAGTTCCAAATAGATATACTGATAAATTTATAACTATACACATTCATAAGACCGATGCCAAAGGTCATCACTCATCAATTGTACAAGCAAAAACTTCAACTTCAAATACAGATATCGACACAATCACATCAGAACATGCACACATGAGATCCCCTTTACCAGACCAATAGATGGTCTCATACATGACATTTTATAAATGGCCCAATACACTTGGCTTATGCCCAAATGTAGAGTTTAAATTACATCAACAATTTACCGTACAAACCCTAATACATGCTTACTATTTACTATTACAAAAAGAAAAAATAGGTGGTGTTTACCTTGTACACATGTAATTGAAAATTGTTTGGTTTTCATTGTTTAATTGATTTTAAGCTACTGTATTAAACGAGTAATACAACAGAAACATCTCTTAATAATACAATACACAGTCGATCTTCATCCACACATTATACTATAATCCTAAATTTAGTAAATACAAAACCCGTCGTCACATAACAGAGAGTTGCCCCTTTTGTCGCCTTTTACGACATTGCAGGGGAACACATAGGGCCAATTATTAACCCCGAACCCGCAGGGAGGCCCCATTTAGTCGCCTTTTAGTTTTACGACATGCAGGGGAAACACATCGAGCCAATTCTAAACCCCGAACCCGCAGGGGGTATTTATTTCGTTGTGTGAGTGTGATTGACCAAATGTTAAAGTTAGGAAAATTTCTAAGCGAAGGCCGCGTGAGCAATCTAATTACAGCGCTCGATAATCCCGCCCGATGCAGAGTTTTACGACCTCTAACAATATGTTTGATTGAGTGGTCAGGACCGCTTGAAGTGCGGCAATTATACTGCTCCACGATGGCCAAGTTTTGAGTTGTTACGAACTTTGCAACTGTTCACTTGGGTAAGAAGGCCAGTAAACAAAGGAAGTTTTAAGAACTTCTTAAAACAAGTTATTGCGAATATCAAGTTAGAATTGGGTTCGAACCTTCGAAACGTCTTTCGAAGGAGACGGGACGCTTCGCCTAAAGGCAGTGCAGAAATGTGCAAGCAAAACACTTTGTGAACATGTTGGCATCATGACTTGAGGAGGATCAAAATCCTTGATCTTCACGCCAGCATGTTAAGCCTATCCTGCATGGTGAGCATTATCGATGATTCCCCCCAAATCAGTGACGCTTGTCCTCAATGATGCCTGTACTAAAAGACGCTGTATCCAGAGAAATATTCATCTTACAGCGGTACCCTTCTCTATCTTTATTTCCCCCTCTCCCCTCTCCCCTCCTTTCTTACCCACGTCCTGTGCACTCTCGATCTGCTCCCCTCTCTCGCACATTCACTCTCTCCCCTTATTACACTTCCTATTTGTCTAAATTCCATCGACCCTTTCTCCCCCCCGTCATTATGCTGCTCTCTCCACCCCAACTGGGGTCCCCCTCTGCTCTTCCAGTGCTCCAAACACTGTCCCTTCCCAACTCGCATTATCCTGCCATTTCTTGATAAATAACACCAGTATGAAAGGACAAGGGCTGAACATTACAACCTCAATGTTTAGTGTCAAATAAGAAACTTAACAAGGCGGTTTTCAAACCACAAAAGTCTCGCATGCTTTCGCAGGTCTTAACTGTAAGAAAAAAGCAGCACACCAGAGTTCAACAGTGCAGAGTCCAGGGTGCCCCCAAAAGTGGTGTAGCCAAGTCCCAACCTCCCCGATGTGCCCAAACAGTGTTACTTCCCAACATTTTATTGGACACCACCCTGGGGGTCACACACATTTTCTGTGGAGATATTAATTCTTGCAAGTTGAAGATTCCCCCCACCCACGAGCATAAAGTCGAGAGTTTGGAGTAGGACCCCGGGTTTGCAGTTACTAGGGATTTTTATTTCCTGCTCTCCATTTGACCCACCCCAGGGGTCAAACTCCACTGTGGAGATATTAATATGAAAGTAATGCAAAAAAATTCCCTTAAATTCACTAAAGTTAGTAAAAATATGAAAATTTATTCAATTTGCGCAAAAAAAAAAACCCACTAGTTTTGAAAAAATAGTGTGCCACATTTGAAATTTGAGTCCCCTACCGAGTCCAGAAAAGCGGTGAAATTTGAGGGTTGAAAATGCCCCCACTTTTGCGTATTTTCACATTTTCCAAGAATGTAAACAAGCTGGCAACCAAAAGACTGACCAAGTGCAACAACCAGAACTAGAAAAACAATTCAATGAAAAGCATGGGCACTGATTCTAGCTATATTGATGTTAAGGAGTACTTTTGAGAAAAACCATGCAAATGGCAAAATCGAGGAAAAGGTGGGGAGAGCCTTTTTCAGTCATATTCTCAAGTTGAGTATTCCTCAAAGCATTTGTGAATATAGATATAAAAAAATCCCAGGTCCCCCCTTTAAGAGAGGGATATGAGACCCCCCTTATATGGCACCCCAGCAAGTTCCTTCTCTGCATGAAAAAAAAATAACAAAAATAGGCAAATTTGAGGACTTCAAAAGCTTATGGGAGAACATCAATCTCACTAAATTGAAAGCTTTTACTGTTAAAAATAAGACCTTTTTTTGAATATGAATAACAATTTGAAAAAACCTCCGGCGTTCATTCCAATTTTTAAGAGAGGGTGTTTTCCTAATTTTGCAACCTAGAGAGGGAAAATATGAAAAAAATATTGATTTTTCCCATTTTGTATGAAAAATTAAAAATGTTAATACCTTTCAAGATCTATCGATTCTTACATATAATGTACATACACAATAGTCAAATCAATGAAAGCAGTTTGAAATCATAGAGCCACTTCCACTTAAGGAGATACACACGCTGTAAGAATGGACAGGTTTTGGAAGAAAATGGCCCTTTCATGATTAGGCGCCACTTTTTGAATTTTGTCTTTTCCGTCCTAGCATGTTCAAAATTATGGGATCAGAGATCATTATTGTGGTTTTTCCATTCCTCCCTCTGGGCTTAATCCCAAAGCTTAACTAACTTGCTCCTGTAACAAGTTTAGGTGTGTGATATCATTAACATGGCTTAAAAATAAAAATGCCATTTTCTGGTGTCAAACTGGAAATTAAGGTCCATTTTTGTCAAGCTGCCATTCGTCACACACCCACATTTTCCTAGATCCTCTACTTTATTTTTGTTGGAGAATACGTCCCATTTGTATTAAGATCAAAATTAAGGAAATAGCTTTCTTGAAGAATGATATGCACGCAAAATTCAGTGTGTGTGGGAATGTGACATTGTCCGTTCACTTTTAAACACATTTAAAAGTGGTTCTTAAAACAACATCCATTATTTCTTGTAACAAAAAATATTGTCAATTGATAATTTAGGTTCTAAAGATTATGGGACTAAAAATTGTGTTGATGCTCACTCTAATTTTTGTTTACAGCCAAATGATGCGGAAGCACTCATTGCCGTTTTCACCTTATTTTGTCACCATCCACCAGAGTTTAAAGTAGAATTTGGAAACCTGCATATAAAAACAAGTTCAAATATATCTGATAAATTTATAACTATACACATCATAGACCATGCCACAGGTCATCACTCATCCATGTACCAAGCAAAACCTTCAACTTCAAATACAGATATCGACAATCACATCAGAACAAGCAAACATGAGATCCCCTTTACACACCAAATAGTGGTCTCATACGTGACATTTTATAAATGGCTCTAATACACTTGGTCATTTATGCCCAACTGATAGATTTTAAATTAACAATCACAATTATACAGTAACAAACCTAATACATGCGACTATTTACTATTACAAAAAATAAATAGGTGTCTTACCTATGTACAAATGTATTGATAAATGTTTGTTTTTCATGTTAATTGATTTAAGCTACATGTACTTAAACGAGTAATACACAGAACCTCTTAATAATACAATTACCCTCGATATCATCACACATTTATTAATATAATCCTAACTTTTAAATTACAACACCCGTCTGTTCAATAACAGACGAGTTGCCCCCTTTTAGTCGCTTATTACGACATGGCAGGGAACACATCGGGCATCTTAACCCCGAACCCGCAGGGGGCCCATTTAGTCCCCTCCTGTTAACGACATGCAGGGGAACCCATCGGCCAATTCTAACCCCGACCCCGCCGGGGGTATTATTCGTGGTGAGTGATTAAAATTTAAGTTATGAAAAGTTCTAAGCGAAGGCCGGGTGAGCAATCTCAATTACAGGGCTCGATATCCCCGACCCCGCATGCAAGTTTTTTACGACCATCTAAACATACGTGTTGATGATTGGTCAGGACCGCTGAATTGGGGCAATTATACTGCTCCACGATGGCCAAGTTTTGAGTGGTTCCGAACTTTGCAACTGTTTCACTTGAAGAATCTCCAGTACACAAGTGAAGTTTTAAGACTTCTTAAACAAGTATTGCGAATATCAAGTTAAGAATTTGGTTCGAATATTCGAAACTTCCTTTCGAAGGAGACGGGACGCTTCGCCTAACGCAGGGCAAGAAATGTAGCAAAAACAACCTTTTGTAAACATGTTGGCATCAACTGACTTTGAGAGGATAAAGCCTTGATCTTCACTCCAGCATTTTATCAGATCCGGCATGTGAGCATTAATGATGATCCCCCCAATCAGTGAAGCTGGTCTCAATGTGCCTTTTACTAAAAAAGCTGTATCAAGAAAAGATTCAGCATTTTTTCTTGATAATACCACCAATGAAGACAAGGGCATGAACTGCCAACCTCATGTTTAATGTCAAATAAGACCTTAACAAGGCGGTTTCAAAACCACAAGTCTCGCTGCTTTCGCGCTTAACTTAAGACAAAGCAGCCCACCAGAGTGCAACTGGGCGATTCCAGGTGTCCCCAAAAATTTGTGTAGCAATTCAACTCCCACTTTTCCCACTAGTTTTTTTACTTCCCACTATTTCAATTGACACCACCCTAGGGGTCCGGGTCACAACATTTTTCATTGTGGAGATATTATCTTGCAAGTTGCCCACCATCTCCCCCCCCCCCCCCACGAAGCATAATTCCAAGCGATGTTTAAGAGTAGCACCCCGGGTTTTGCTTATAGTATTTTTATTTCCTGCTCTTCCATTTGACACCACCCCAGGGTCACAACTCCACTGTGGAGATATAATCATGAAAAGTCATGCCAAAATCCCCTTAAACTTCCACTAAATGTAGTAAAATATGAAAATTTATCAATTTGGCAACACGAGTTTTTGAAAAAATCATGTGACCGACATTTGAAATTTGATTCCCCTACGGGTCCAGAAAGCGGTGAAATGCCCAAATTTGCGTATTTTCACATTTTCCAAGAATGTAAACAGGCTGGCAAACCCAAAAGACTGACCCAAGGGCAACAACCAACCTAGAAAACCATTTCAATGAAAGCATGGGCACTGATCTAGCTATAATTGATGTTAAGATTCACTTTTTCTGAGAAAACCATGCAATATGGCAAAATCAGGAAAAGGGGGAGAGCCTTTTCAGCTCATATTCTGAAGTTTGATTATGTTCCTCAAAGCATTGTGAATATAGGTATAAAAAAATCCCATGTCCCCCCTAAGAGATGGTTGAACCCACCCTTATTGGCCCCCAGCACGTTCTTCTCTGCATGAAAAAATACAAATATAGGCAATTGAGACCTTCAAAAGCATAGAAAAACAATCTCAATCAAATTGAACTTTGTACATGTAAAATCAGACCTTTTCTTTCTGAATATGATCACAAATGTGGGAAAACCTACCGGTCAGTCCATTTTTAAGAGAGGGTGTTTTCCAATGTTGCATAGAGAGAAAAATGAACAAATATGGATTTTTTCCCATTGTTTAATGAAAAATTAAAATTTTCATCAACCTTTCAAATTATCGCTTCTTACATATAAGGTACCTACAAATAGTCAAATCCATGAAAGCAGTTCAAATCATGGAGCCAGCCACTTCCACTTAAGGAGGAGATACACCACCTCTGTAAGAAGGAACAGTTTTTGGAAAATGGCCCAATTTCATGATTAGGCACAAGCCACTTTTTTGAATTTTTGTCCTTTTCCTTCCCTTCCTAGCAGTTCAAAATTAATGGGAATCAAGTATCATTATTGTGGTTTGTTCCATTCCTTCCTCCCTTATGGCTCTAACCCTCCCAAAGCTTAATCAACTTTGCTCCTGGTCCACAAGTTTAGGGTGCTGTGATAATCGACATGGCTAAAAATGACCATTTCGGGTTGTCAACTGGAAATAAGGTCATTTTTTGTCAAGCTGCCATTCTTCAACACCCACATTTTTCCCAGTCCTCTACTTTATGTTTGTTGGAGAATAAGTCCCACTTTGTATTAAGATCAAAATTAAGAAATATCTTTTCTTGAATAAGTATGATATGCACGCAAAATTCAGTGTGGGGATGGACGTTGTCCGTTCACTTTTACACCCCTTTTCAAGTGTTCTTAAACCAAACATCAATTATTCTTGTTAACAAAAATATGTCATTGATAATTTATGTCCTAGGATTATTGGACTAAAACCTTGTTGTTTATTGCTCACTGTACAGTGTTCATTATATGGACAAGTCAATGACATTATCAATGTAATTTTGAATTCATTTTTCAACAACATTACCCAAAGTAAACAAAGTAAATTGAATTTTATTTGAGGGGGGAACAATTAAGCTAGCCAGAGACAGAGTTTATTTTATGAAAACTGTAGCCTTGGCAAGAAGGAGACAACGAGAGTAAACAACTTTAAACTGACTTTGAAAAATTAACCCTCAGTTGACAAAAAGTGGCGCCTAACTGTGAAACGGTGCCAATTCCAAAATGATTAATTTGTATTATACTGAAAATTGCCAAGGTTTCAGTTGAACAAAGTCGAATGTTTCAGGGAATTTATTTACACTAAAATGTTTTTTCACACAATATCATGAATATTAATTAGTTTTGGAACTGGGGGTTATTCCATTTATCCCAGGATGTCCCCAAAAAATTCACTGAAACATGAAATCCAGTTGATAATGTAAATCAAGGAAACACTGATTCCGCAATACTGATCACAGGTTGATAATGAAGATGAATGTTGAAAATGCCCCCTACCTCCAACACTATAAACATACACTCTGGACATGTACCACCGGCCCCTTGTCCACATCTCCACACACACCCACAAACACACCCCCACCACACACAATCACAACTGCAACAATAACAAACACTGTCTACCAAACACTCTTCTCCCCTGCTGCCACAACCCAACATATACCTAAATTAATTGTTGTGTTGAGCAACCAACACACAAACATCGACACATACAACTGGCAATGCTGAAAAGATGCGAGTTCTGGTTAATAGAGTAAGTCATATTCTATATGGGTTTTATTTTTGCAAGTTGATGATTTCCTACAAGAAAAACTTTAAATTGGTAATTTAAGACAGTTGTCTGTGTATGTGTGTGTGAAGTGCCTTGTGTGAGTGACGGGTTATGAAAGCAGGTAAAGAATACGTTTTAGTGCTTAATGTTTTACACATTTTCAAATAAAGCAGAGGTTGTAGTGAGTCAATCTACAATGCGCCAGTTTTGTGAAATTTCAAACCTAAATAGGGTCATGTGATCCCACAAAAATCATATTCTTAACATATGAAAACCCTGAAAAAAGTTTTTTACACTCATTTTAGCCATAAACGTTAGTACTAGGGAAATTTTTCGATATTTGATCATGAAATGGTCTGTGGTTCTTAAACTTTTTGAACACTTTTTTATACTAAGAACGAACATGGGTTTAGTACAGACAGTATAGGCACATTGCAATGATTATGGGATCGGTGAAAAACACCCTCTGAATCATGAATAAAGAACACTTTATTTTGTGTTCATAAGTTAACCATAATTATGATTGCCTCAAGTATGACAAATGGATAAAGTATAGGCCAGGAACAGGGAGCACTACACAAGCACAAAAGTATTACAATACCAGTGGCCTAACCAGGGGGCACTCCCTGCTCAAACCATTGGCACCTCCGCCAGCACCCCCAAATAAACCTGACCGTTTGTGACAGTTGTCTATGGAGAAGGGCTCAATTCACCTCCTCAGAAAATGCTTGATACCCCTTCTGCCCCCCCCTTCCCCCAACTAAAAATAATTTTACTTGATATAATTAAACATAATAAAAAAAATCAAAAACTTGGAAATCAACTTTATTCACATTGTGAGGCTTGATAGCCAACTGATAAGAAAGTGGGAGGTGTATGATCTATTACTCAGCTTCCTTTTGGACTACCAGACCCTTCCCCACCCTACTGAAAAGGATGGTTACCTTACCATTGTGCTTCTTCGTCTCCAGGATCTATGTTACATAACTCCATATTATTATGAGGGCGGGACGCCTCATATTGCTTTCGTCGCGTGCGAGTTCTTGTCGTATATAGTGTTTAAGCATTTGTTTACTTTAATTATTTGTTTAGATTCGACCACGCAAATTGCCAGACTTTGTAGGGATGATAGACACGGGATGTAGAAGGAGAAGGTATATGATTGAATCAATATGCAATATATTCGAAATCTGAACAAACAATGTTTCAAACATTGGAATTCTTAAGTGATTTTGAGAGATATTGTAGCAGAGAAAGTGTTTTTGAAGAAGGAATAAAATCTGCGTAAAGTTGTTTGAGCTCCGAGTGTTACCTATTCGCGAGATGGTTTTCTTAACACTTCAAGTGGCTCTAGATTATTCACTGTTTCGGCTTCCTTATTGGTGCAGGGGTGTTGTTGTAATTGTAATTAGTGAAATGGCTGAGGGCAATCTGGCATACTTTTAGGTTGACTTTCTTCAGTGTTGTAAAGAATTATCTATAAACCCGTATATATAACAAATAAGGGTAAGATAGGGATATTGTAAGGAGAATACGTATGGTGGATTGTGAAGAAGACATTTTTGCTTGGTTGTCGCCGTTGCGACCCCCGAAAGTTAAATGGAAAAAATCGCACATCTATACGTCAAAGGCTCGTTTGCGAGAGGTCCACGTTGGAAGAATAGCAGATTAGTCTATCCCATAATACATTAGGTCAAATTGTCCAATAACGTTGGTATAGTTTTTTATAACTGTAACTTCATCATCATCTGTACATGCTTCAGTCTTAAAATACCTCATACTGCGTTTTGGGATATAGTGAAATCGATCGCACGATCTAATCGCCAGATTAGCACCTAATTCAAGTAATTTGTGGCCACGTGTGAAGAATCGAATAATCACTAATATCCATAATACATTGTGTCAAGTTAGGCCAATAACATTGGTAACAGTGGGTGACATAACGATGTGTACACGAAATCTGATATCTACTGTGTTGTGGGATTATGGTTAAATCATATTAAATCCTTTTCATCTCCAATTTATGGGCAATACTAGTTACACTTCTGTTCTATGATAAATTTTTGTGTTTCAAAAGCATTTTTTAAATTTCCCCAAGCCCTATTGACTAATATTATATAAGAACAATTTCAACTCGGACATTCACGATTTTGATTTTTTACTCTATCTCTACTTTACCATAATGATTTGGTCAAATTTCTGTTTTGCCAATCCATAATTTGATTTGGGACTTTGTTTGGTTGCTCCATTATTCGATAGGGATTTTTTTTCAATCGAGTACACTTTCCAACATCTGTCTTTCCCTACATGTATTATAGTCGGTAGAACTTCATGTGTCCGTAAAGTTGAGTATGGACAAGAATTTTTTTTTGCTGAAAATTAATAGAATTAGGGTGCGTAAATACGAATCCGTGGCGGTTGCCACCTGGGCTCCTTGAGCAGTTGAGAAATCCAAGAATGGCGTCGCCATAAAATGATAATTATCTATTCAAACCCTATCTTTATCAAACTATGGAGTTACTAGCTATATTATAGGATCCAATGAACAGTGTAATGGGCACTTGTAACAATGTTCAACTTTAAATTCAAATGGAAGCCAATGCAATAATTTTAAAATAATGCCATATAACAGCAAATACCTGATAAAATAGACGATAGTACTTAGGTTATGTGCTAACACAATTTAATTGTATTTCTGAATTTCTTTTAAAATTGTAACATTACGTCAATCAATTTGGCAGCCAAAACTGGAACATCTTCAAAAAATACTTGGCACAAATTTATAAAGTATTACAGCCTTCAAATCGAAATCAATGTGTCAATGACATTAGAAATGTACCTTTGATCCTAACCAATGTACAACATACATTTCAATTTGTTTTAAATGCGCCAAAATCGAAATAAAACTAATATATTTGACATATAGGCACAGTGAGCAATCAATCACCCAGGAAGCCTTAAGCAACACCACACGCCATGTAGGTATGTTATATCATCATGCTATAACTACATGATCATTAGCTCATTTGCATACCTAAGCCGCATGTATCACACACTTTCAAATTGCAAACAAAGATGCGCACCATGATAGGCTTTCATGCAGTGAAGGAATTTTCCATATCCAATGTACCGTTTCAAAATTATAGCAATTACGCTGATTTTTGCATATTAATTAAGCTCATTTGCATACTTAATTTGCCCGAAATCTAATCAGTTCGAGAATCTCCAGCCAGCTCCCTTCCACCAAGTTACATCATCATACGCCTTACGGAACTCCAGAAAACTTGTACACAAGCCTTGCGGGAAAATGTTTGTTAATTATGCAAATTAGATACTTAATTAGCATATTTTACACCCAGAATCTAATCAGGTCGAGAACTTGTGGACCCGCTTCTTTCCACCAAGTTACATCATCGTAGCCCTTACGGAACTCCAGATAAATCATACACAAGCAGTGAACACGGACGCCGAGCAGACAGCATGACGGACGGACGGACGGACGGACGGACGGACGGACGGACAGACAGACAGACAGACAGAAAAGTGATTACAAGTCTCTGCCGAACACAGTTCAGGCGAGACAAAAGGTTATTTCTTGTGTATTTCCTGAGGCAAAGAATTGAAAGCAATCACATCACACAAAGTACCGCTCTCTGCACAACACACACTCATGTTTAATGTAAATATTATATAAAAATAAAATATATTTCATATTGCAAAATTTTCAAACAAAAAATCTGATATTCTGAACATCTGTCTACTTACTGTGTGTATATATCTGGAATGAAACTCTGGAGCATCCTGAAGAAAAGTCAGGCCTGGGTGACTATCCACCACATCCTAGAAGCAACAACAAAAGACAATCCTTCAGTAAGCAATTGACAAGGAGGCTGATGGCAACGTTTTGAAAACAAAAATTAATTCACCTTGCACAACAAGCAGAACTCAGAATTATGCATAGATCATTACAAGTGTCATCGATAACAAACTTCGACCAGAGCAGGCAGGATTCAGAAAAGGAAAAGGATGGCATTAGGGTACAGTTCCTTTCTTTCCAGGTAAGAGGGGTCCCCTATAAGGGTACAGTTCCTTTCTTTCCAGGTAAGAGGTCCCCTATAAGGGTACAGCTCCTTTCTTTCCAGGTAAGAGGTCCCCTAAGGGTACAGTTCCTTTCTTTCCAGGTAAGAGGTCCCCTAAGGGTACAGTTCCTTTCTTTCCAGGTAAGAGGTCCCCTAAGGGTACAGTTCCTTTCTTTCCAGGTAAGAGGTCCCCTAAGGGTACAGTTCCTTTCTTCCAGGTAAGAGGTCCCCTAATCAAATCTTTTACACTACAACACGTTTTCTATAGCGCAATCACTTGAATGGAATTCATATATATACATATATAAACTTATTAACTTCAAAAAGGCTTTTGATAGTGTATATCATGATAGTCTCTGGAAAATCATTAAGCTCATATGGCATAGGCCTACCTCCTAAGTTGGTACAACTCATCAGGAGCTTCTATAACCACTTTGAATGTAGCATCATCAATGGCAATTTGCTTACTGATTGGTTTCATGTAACTCTGGGGTTCAACAGGGCTGCTCTTTACCAATCCTCTTTCTGATTATTATCAATTGGGTCATGAAAAATACCACAAGTGACAAGCCAAGAGGCATAAGTTGGACACTTTTCACAAACTGGAAGATTTGGACTTTGCAGATGATCTTGCTGTGTGTTATCTTCTAAACATGATCACATACAAGAATTCGAATTTTCCAGTTTTCGGCTTTCGCACTCACTATATATTCAAAGAATATAAGCTGTGGGCCGCCCAGCCTATCTTACAACTTGACCTCATGTGACCTTTGACCTTGGCACATGACCTTTGACCTCATCAACAAATGAGGGATCCCATGACTCAAGTTAGAACTTCAACTTTTCAATGGTCAATTTTACATTTTTAGCCCATTTTTCAATTTGACCTCACAAAAAAAAAAAAGACCTTTGACCATGGCATGTGACCCCCCCCCCTTTGACCTATTCAACATGAGGGATCCCATGGTGCACCTATGACACAAGTTTGGTTCCAATTGAACTTCAATTTTCAACAGATTGCTAAGTGGTCGTGCCAGCTATGCTGGCGGCCCACAAAAAGGTCTGTCATTATGTATTTGTATCAATGAAAATAAAACACAAATTATGAAGACGAACAACATCCAACAGGAATAAGTGACAATCAAAGGCCAGAGCATTCAGGCAGACTTCCTGGTAGCGAAAATCCATTCAGAAATTCATTGAGGTGGCACACACAAGGGAGATAGTTTGCTTACCAGACTTTACCAAAGAAATCTATACTAATAATAATTAAACTTATCCCCAATGTTAAAAGTGTCTGGTTTTCATGAAATTTCTGCTGGAAGTGAGGGACATCGATCGATAAAAAAAAAAAAAAAAACCCTAGCAAATTCAGAAAATGTTTCCATGGTCATAGACATGCGTGATAATGGGAATATGCATCGAAGGTCAAAAGACTGAAAGACTACCGCACATTTGATGACAGTGTATTAGTCAATGGGCACTATTTACATGTTATATATCTTTATCAAAATAATGATATGAACTGTTTATACTATGTCTTTTGTAATCTAGTTTGTCATTTCAACATCTTCAAATCAAAATGCTTCATTATTTATGATACTGGTAATGATTGTTTCATTCGCAATTGATAGTCAAGGCCACTGGAAGAATCGAGATATATTTTACACATAAAAATAACATCCCCCCAAACAGATGGGGACATTAATAAGAGGCTAAAGACATCCAGGTAATTTTTAGGCTAACTTTTAAGTTTACCGTAAGTTTAATCAACAAATGTGTTGATTACATGAATATCATACACTCGTACTCATTGATATTATAACCACAAAGGTCAAAGACCGGTCAAACAAGGTGCATGCTGTGGGAATCAACTCCGGCATGTGTTTTCTTGTGTTAAATGCCATTTCCATGTTGTCTGCTGAATTAAAGTTGCCAGAGTCATTATAAAATCATTTTGTTTACCCATAAGTGCGCTTATTTCCCAGGCAAAAATTTTTCTTGGTCATTCCGAAAAAAAATCACCATTTTTTACATTGGTTGCTAAGGAAATAAGGGGTGAAACACATAACTTTCACCATTTTTACATGGGTCAATTCATGACTAAGTCACAGCTGAACGAAACTGCCATTGCATAATACAGAGGCGGAACCAGAGGCGGAAACTGCAGTGAAATTCATCCCCGTAACCAGACCAGGAACTACCACTCTGTTCTTATGAGATTCGCTATGCATTAATAGCAGAGGGTGTAAAGGGTGAGGAGGAGGAGGAGGTATTAGTATTTTAACGACACATATACTTCTGACTCTTTCATTTAACACCACCCTAGGGGTCACAACATTTTCCGTTGTGGAGATACTAATCTTGAAAAGTCTTCCACATGAGCATAAGTAAGATACATTTAGGAGTAGCACCCCCGGTTTTGCATAATTTCTTTATTTCCTGCCCTTTCATTTGATACCACTGGGGGTCACAACATTTTCCATTGTGGAGATATTAATCATGAGAAGTCTCCAACATGAGCATAACTAAGAGTCGTTTAGGAGTAGCACCTCTGGGTTTTAATTTATAGTATTCTACAAGTTCTCACTCTTTCATTTGACACCACCATAAGGGTCACAACATTCTCCATTGTGGAGATACAGTCGAAGCTGGTTAATCAGGATCCTGATAAAGGGGATTTTCTGATAATTGACATGCTGAGTCGGGAAACCGTTTCTGTGTGTGTAAAATTCGCCTTTTAATTGGGACACTCCATCTGATAATCGGGACATTTTTGACCTGGTAATTACATAGATTTGATAAAAAACAACTGAAAGCGGGATATTTTGACTGAAAATATGTATACTTTCATTTATATTTAGAACTTGTGTCATGTTTTTAATGTGCAAATACATTTTTACCCTTTCCTTTGGCATACCAATACTCATAAAAGCTATAACAAACAGTAATTGTTGTTGTTACAGTGCAGGTTAACATTTAATGTCCCAATTATCTGGCTCTTAGTGTCTATGTGTACTTCTCTTATCGGGATTTCTGGTTAATCGCAGGACATTTTCTGTACTCCCGAGGTGTCCCGATTAAGCGGAAAAAGTCAACTGCAATTGAAGCTGATTAATTGGGATTCCTGATAAAGGGGATTTTTCTGGATAATGACATGCTTGAATCAGGAAACCGTTTCTATGTGTGTTAAAATTCACCTTTTTAATGGCGGACGCTCCATCTGATAATCGGGACTTTTTTTATGCAGAATTGCATTGATTTCATAAAAACAACCCCTGACAGCGCGGGGTATTTTGACTGAAAATACATATGCTTTCATTTCTATTTAGAACCTTGTGTCATGTTATAAATGTTCAAGTACATTTGTGCCCTTTCTCATTTAGCATATGTATTCATCTAATAGCTATAACAAACATGAATTTGTGTTTTGTTGCAGTTAACAATTTTAATATTGATATGCCCCCAAATATCTCTGGTTCTCTTGCTGTGTGTACTTCCTCTAATCGGATTCTGGTTAATCGGGTTTCTGGTTATCGGATTTCCTCTCTTCGGACATTTTCTCTAACTCCCGAGGTGTCCCCAATATTAAGCGGAGGTAATGTCAACTGATTCTATTTTCCCACTCTTTCATTTGACACCACTGGGAGAAGTCACAATTTTCCATTGTGGAAGTCCCCCATATCAGCATACAGAACTCCCGATAAAAAATCGTGCACAAGCACTTAATACGGACAGGCAGGCAGACAGACAGACAGCAGACATGGCCTTTTCTAAGTGCAATTTTCGATAGGATCACCAGGCCAAGATGGAATTCAAAAATTTGCATGAAGCAAAAAAATTCAAACCAAAAAACAGCAAAACTGAAAAACAAGACAGCCACATTAATTTTGGAACAGGTAGGATTTAAGTCCTTTCATGAAGGTAAAGCAGTTGATATGTTTGTAGCAGAACGGAGTTCCAGAGTTCAGATGGTAGTCGAGTTCCAGTGTAGGCGAGCGGTGTTAGAATAAAAACTGCAGTTGAAAGCAGATTTCAGACATTTTGACTGAAAAGTGAGACGAGTGGTATCCATTGCAGAGCGCAAGCTGTAGTAGACTTGTTTATACAGTGAAAATGATGAAGCAAGGTAGTTTGGTTCATATCCATTTAAGCATTTGCAGACATTACAAGAAATATTTTGTACAAAAATCTTCTTGTTTCAAAGGGAGGGGGGGGGGGAGCCAGTGAAGTTCTTGTAAGTACTGGATGGCCATAGTCACGTTTTGAAGCACGAATAGATGAATTTTGCACTTTTTTTTTTTTTTTTTTTTTTTCCCCCAAGTTCTGTTAAAACGCCTGACAAATTACATGACGTATTTTGTATTAGAACAATAGTCCAGACGTGATAACAAGAGACCGAACGACGTGGTTGGATATTTAATTATAAGAAAGTAGGGGACCCAGTCAAGGGCAATCCCAGTCACCCCGATCTCGTGCGGTAATCGACTTAGCAGAAGATCATGATTAACCGTGTCGGAATGCCGCACTGAGATGAGTAAAACAAGGATTAAGGCAATTTGTTGTACGATAGAGGGGTCCAATCTTCCGATTTACATAAAATGTGTACTTCAAGATCAGATGTAATTTTGGGGGATTTTACCAGTTTTAAATGGGAAAAAGTTCTGAGCCAAGACACACTTCCAAAAGTAAATTTGCGGGCACAGAAATGTAATTTTTAACCTAAATCCATGATTTTCGTAGCAAAACGTTACAAATTTTGATGGAACAATATGCCATCAAAAGTAACATTCAACAACAAACATGATGATTTTTACCTACTTTTTGTGAGAGGATTTGATTTTTTGATAGATATGAATTATGTATTTTAGGTCACAATTATTCATATCAAGAACCAGTTTTCAAAAACTATCCTGTTTTCAGATAAATTTTTACAAAAAAAATACTGTTTTTCGGGGAATATTCCATTTTTGATGGACCAAAAATGGGAAAATTGTGTCCATCAAAAAGTTGTACATTCAGCTCTTAAAAAGTCTCAGATCTTGAAAAAAACTACTTATTGCAGGGCAACTCAAATTTCTACAAGTTCTTTGCTTTTGTGAATTTCTTGTTGTTGAATAGGTAAAATAAAAAACAACTGAATAAGTGGCCAACAAAAAATTATACTGAAAAATGTGTTTTCTACACAAGGCCAAACTACTGGACCACTCTCGCGTGAAACGGGCCATAACCCCTTTCCTGGTTGTACACATGCCCCATGATTTCGTCTTTACTTTTCAATAGCGCAGTTTCAGTACTATGGCCACGCAAGTAGACAGACTGCAGTTCTTCACTAAGACCAATGTTTCTGCATGTGGCTGTTAATCTTGCTATAACATGTTTCTTAATCATCTTTCCGACAAATGGAATGTTAGCAACTGGTAGTACTTTTCAGTCACTGTGGTTCAAGGATGGCTTTTTGATTAGAGGGTTAATGATTGCATGTTTCATGAACTGGGAACAAGTAGTCTTTAAAAAGACACCACGCTTAGCAAGGGTAGTACTTAATCTGTTAGTGTAAATACATGAGATATGAAACCCTCTCGTATATTAGAAAGATATATAACCACCTTCAGTATGTATTAGCTTATTTTCAGGCATCAACCTTTATTTTGAATACACTGGTTTGGAAATGCCAGCCTTATACAGCCATATCCATTTCATAGTGAGTGCCCGCTGTTATGATTTGTGGGTTAGTTTATCATCAAATGATTCTAAATATTTTAACCAATCCATTGCACCAAGATTACAAAATTCAAACTTACAGAAACAGTTTTAAAACATGCTCGTACTATAAGGCAGGAAGTATCAACTACTTGGCAACAGTGCATGCTTTCTTCACAAGTGGTATTTAGAAACACACCCCGAGTGTTTGTGTATATATATGACCTAGATACACAAGTTCGGTTCATGTCAATGCATGTACAAGTCCAACCCACTGACTGTGGCCCTTGGTTGATGACATATTGTAACTCTAGTGTGTTGCTATCTGGGCATGGACAATAATGGTACTCTCAAAAGCATGGGTCATGTCATCCATTCTGGCAATGAACTGAGAAGTTATCCACTGTGATGGATGCGCTTTCATCCAATCAAAAGTGTTTTTTTTTTGTCTAGCTGCTTAGGAATGTAATGAAATTCCTAGTAGGCCTAACCATGTCCTTAATTCTTAAAAATACTTGGAACAGGAGGACGTTGCACTGCTAACATAGAACAACCACCGCAACGCGTGGCTGACGTGATATTCTGCCAATCAGTGTTTCTTGCACACATATCTAGATAACTTGGCAATTTAGTGGCTTTATCGAACTCCGATTTTATACCATCTTCGATGGAAAAACACTTGGAAATTGAGGCATTACTGATACATGTTAGAACCGACCGTATAAACACAGAGTTATTTTCTTTGAGTAACCAGGTTTAAATTGGCACAGGATCCAAGGAACCAACTTTTTGTGGGGCATATATGCATTGGTGCCAGCACCAAAATTTTCTTGTAAGCCTGATGTGAGTTGCGATGGTGAATTGATTGCCTATGCATGGCCTCATTCTGAATGAATGCAGAGGGCTCAATCACAATAACTTAGGCTGTAGCAGCAGGGTGGTGACAGCAAGGTACATTCAACGTAACTCAAAATAAAAACAACTGGCAACCCAAATGTTAGGGGATCAACCAGGCGTTGTAATAATGCTCAACATGGATGAATTCCTACATTTTTAATTCAAATTCTATAAGTAGCATTACTTCACACAATGGATTATTATTAAAATCAAAAGACAATAATCTATACAAGGTATCTGGATTAAAGGATAATGGACTCTTATTAACCATCAATTCATTGGTCAGCTTTAAGCCTCTACTTGGACTTATTGGCCTTTCCTTTACTTGTCTTTTTTTCTCCTCTATACTTTTTTCACATGTATCTGTGTTTGTGTCTGTGAGTAATCCAAAGTTTTTTAATCCGGTTTTGTCCCGTATTCACCATCACACTCGTAGCAATGCCCTTACTCCGACCCTTTCACTTTGCACAATTTCAAGGCAACCCTCCATCCTCAACCTAATACTCCCCCTTCCCCCCCACCCTCCCCCCCTCTATATCTCCACTTGCTTCTTCCATGTCATTTTTGGTCATTGCCTCCTCATCCAACCGCCCACCTCTAACTCAAAAGCCCTTCTTAAGTTGGCATCAATGCATTTTTATATGGCACAGCGTTGAAACCTGTTCTATCCTTGAGTTGGGCAGTGTTATGTCTGGTATACTTCCATCATGGTATTTCCTGTTAATTTACATATCTATGCTCCCGCTAGTAATTTTGATCTCAATCCAAGCTTTGCACGATTGTGATTGGATAGTTTCTGGAGCATTTCCTGTTAATCTAATTATCTATTAATTTTGATCCCAATCCAAGCTTTGCGCGAATGTGATTGGCTAGTTTTGGAAGGCGGGAGCAAATTGCGCGCTTTGATGACTTTCTTAGGTTTTCTTGAGTAAAATCTTCAGATTGCTTCTAGCTATGAAGAAAGAAACATGCTATACCAGATTTAGTTTCATTTGCATGCATTCGCTATGACGGACTGATAACGTTAATCGCTCGCGCAGTACTAATTTAGATAATATCTTTCGCAGTTTTTGACACAGACTACACACTTTCCGGACCATTGTAGGAAACTGTAGCCAAATTGGGGATTTCTACGTTACATCACGATATATGTTGCATAGCGGATTTTCCAAATATTGTGAAAAATATATGAGGCGTTGCTCGAGATTACCCGATGACTTAAATATTAATTTCTTTCGGCAGAGATTTAATCAAGAAGACATTCTCCATTTTTCCTTGCGAAATTTAAGGAATATATTTCAAAACACTTTATAATGGCATCCTGCATGTAATACGCCATAGAGGTCAGTGGGTCGTGTCAAGTCGGACCTCGCTGTCTTCCATCACCTTGTAACCAATAGAGCAGATTACACATTGTATATTACAAGTTCCTCAATGGGGCAGCGGTCTAAGGCGCTGACAAACATGTATTGCTTTCCCCCGTTGGTCCACGGTTCGAAATCGGTCAAGATATGTTCGATTTTTCATTGTTGTTATTTAGTTTTGTTCTTGTTTGAGCTGTTTGTTACCAGGAAAAATGTGCCGTTGTTTGCTTTTTTTCCTCTCCCTTTTCCCCTTTTTTCTTCTTTTTTTAACAACCAGCTTAAACAAACAGCTTAAATTGAATCACAAAGTTTGGGAATATAGCCAAAATGAAAAATAATAATAATGAAACAAAATTACTGTGGAAACGAAAGAAATAAATTTAAACATAAATAAAATACAAAATAAAAATTCAAAAGAATTGAACAATGAGTGAAAAAAAACGAAAACGCTAAATCACAAAAAAGAAAAAAGACCAAATAACAAATAAGATTTTAAAAGAAAAACAATATTAAATTAAAGTTAATTAAAAATACATAAAATAATATAAGCAAATTAAATTAATAACAAAAGTTTGAACAAAAATCAATGTAAAAAATAATAACAAAATAAGCAACCTACTAAATGAAAATACACCAAAATAAACAATGTATTTAAAATAAAAATGAACTAATAAAAATAAAAAATCTTTAAATAAAAAATAAGAAAGTTGATAAATAATAATATAAAACAAAATGACAATGGAAACAAAAGAAAATAAATTTAAATATACAAAATAAAATACAAAATAAAAAATTCAAACGAATTAACAATTGAACAATGGAGGTGAAAAAAAAGAAAAAAGCTAAACGACAAATTAAAAAAGAAAAGAGGAGGAAACAAATAAGAATTTAAAAGAAAAACAAATTAAATTAAAGTAATTAAAAATACATAAAATAAATAAGCAGATAAAAACAAAAATTTAATAACAAAAAAAAGTTAAAAACAAAATAAATGTAAAAAATAAAACAAAATGCAACTAAAATACACCAAAAATACACGTTGATAAAATATGAAACAGAAAAGCAGGAGTTTGTCGGAAAAGATGTGGAGTGGTATTATTAAAATACTAATTAAAATAAAAACAGCAATAATAAATAAAAACAATTGAAACTTGAGCATAAATACGAACAACGTTAGTAAGTAATTAAAAGTTTAAAAAAGAAAATTAAGAATTAATGATGAAATATCGAATACGAACAAAAAATTAATGAAACAATACAATAAGCATTTAAAATGAGCAAAAAATATGATCAAAATATTTAAATACTAAAAAGTAATACAAATTTAATTGAGAAGAAATAAAAACCCGAATATTAAAAATGAGGGAAAAAAAAAAAAATGAAACCAATACATTAAAAAAAACTCGAAGAAAACTGTTTTTAAACAATTATAAAAATAAAAAATAGAAAAGTGACAAATAGTGACCCAAAATTAAAACCAAGGCAGTCTCGAACCACAAAGGTCCCCCCGCCCCAGTTGTTGCAGTTAGCTAAAGAACAAGAGCACCAATTTTAAGATCTCAGGAAGATTGTTGATAGAAATAAGTGGTTCTTGAAGCACTGTGGTTTCTTCCATTGACATGACCTTCAAAATTATTTGGCACTGACGTTGACCACACCCACCAAGTTTATTCATCCTACCACATGATAGTGATGACTTGAATGATCCCACATGACCTTCAACAAAATGTTGGCATTGAATGTTGACCACATTCAACTGGTTCTGACCATACAACCATGTGCAAAGATTGATCTTGAATGACCTTGAAAGGACTACCAAAATTTTTGGCACGGAATTGTTGACCACACCCACCTAGTTTTTCATCCTCCTACCATATGTTAAATGATTTTACGTGGATGACCCACAGGACTTGAAATGACCTTCCAAAGGTTTAAACTGAATGTTGACCACACCTACGGCGGTGCGAAAAAGTGTGTAGTCTGTGCCACAGGGACTCCGAAAATATTCTCATAAATTAGTACTGCGCGAGAGATTAACATTTATCAGACCGTCATAGCGATGCATGCAAATGAAACTAAAATCTCAAATAATCTCCGGAAAAAGAAGGGGTTCTCATGGAGATTTTTGCATCAAGGGTCCGTCACTTTGTTTGTTTTTGAAAATAGTAGTAATTGGGTTTAAAACTATGGAACCTAGCGAGAAAAATTGAACGTTTTGGCCGGGTAACTTAGGTGCTCGCAAACAAGAAAAGTGAACACGCAATCGCTACGGGCCGCATCCCTTTTCCCACAATGCATTTCGGTATTATCCAGTCTTGGAATTTTCAAACGCTGGTTTTCAATTTACGTTTTCAATTTTGGCACTGAATGTTTGACCACCACCACCAATTTTAATCCCCCACCACATGTAAGTGATTTGACCTTGGATGACCTCGGATGACCTCATTGAAATGACCTCAAAAGTTGGCCTGAATGTTGACCACACCCAATGTCATCCTCTACCACATGGTTAGTGATCTGACCTTGTGAATGACCTCGGATGACCTTTGAAAATTGACCTTCAAAAATTTTTTGGCATTGAATGTTGACCACACCAAACAAGTTTCATCATCCTATCACACATGTTAAGTGATTTGACCTTGGATGACCTTGAAATGACCTTCAAAATTTGGGCACTGAATGTTGACCACACCCACCATTTTCATCCTCCTACCGCATGTTAGTGCTTTGACCTTGAATGACCCCAGATGGACCTTGATGAAAATGACCTTCAAAATTTTGGCATGAAGTGACCACACCCACCAATTTTCATCCTCCTACCACAGGTAAGTGATTTGACCTTTGGATGAACTTGGATGACCTTCAAAATTTTGGCACTGAATGTTGACCACACCCAACAATTTTCATTCTCCTACCACATGTTAAGTGATTTGACTTGGATGACCTCGGAGACCTGCAATGACCTTCAAAATTTTGGGCTGAATGTTGACCACACCCACCAATTTTCATCATCCTACCACCTGAAGTGATTTGAACCTTGGATGGACTTCGCATGAACCTTGAAATTACTTCAATTGGTTGGCACTGAATGTTGACCACACCCCCAAGTTTCATCATCCTACTCACACAATAGGTTTATACTTTTTGTCGTATATTTGACCGCATTTGACCTTTGACCCAATGCCATATGACCCTCCTCGACGAACTCATCCGCAGCCTACTTGAGTGACATCTCATGGTGCGAAGCAGGACGCCCATACTTTCTACAATCAAAAGATACCGTGTTGCAACGTTTATTATAGCGACTTTAGCCCATATTGTTTGCTCATATTTTGACCCTATTGTTTTCAGGCGGCGCAGGTCATAATATTTCGTTACTGAAGTTGGTATTTAAAGGTTGGCGAAATATACGTTTAGACCAATGGCGACATATCCGCTAAAATCGACTCCTTTGGCCATCATCAATTAGCCTTTAATCTACCAAACAGACCTCACACCTTTTTTGGCAATAGCTATAAAACGCTATTTTGAGTCAACTTTCTCATCCACCAAAAAAATGTTGATGAAGAAATTTGAGACAAAAGCCTGAAATTTGAATATTTTTATGGATTTTAGTTTCAAATTTGTCGTTGCCTTCATCTCTTCGTGCAGACCACAAGTAGTTTTTTTGCATGGGAACGTGAAAGTAAGCGTAGTGGAATGTTTGTTACAGAGATGGACTAGTATATTTAGATCGTCACCCATTGCCGAGCCCGAGCCGGTGTTGCGATTTTGTATTTGAAGCATGGCTGGGCTAGGCTTGGCATGGCACTGATGATTTTGTATCACTGGTATTGTGTGATTGTGCGTGATAGGCTCCTTACTAGTGCAAAGTAGTACCATATACCGCATGATACATGTGTTTTCTGTCAAAAAGTCTAATGAATGCACACATCACTTACTGGGACTATCTACACGATTCAGAGAAGATGCGAACTCATCTTCTCTGCACGAGTGGATCAATGTGGCCAGTGGCTTGCATGGTGTATTATTACATACATAGGAGTATCGTGTTACTGCACACTGCACAGCCCCACACGGGTATAATCTGTTCGGTCTTGAGTCCATTGAGGGTGACGTATACGTTATGACGCGACTCTGCATTACGCTTTAGCTTTCGATGTCTTCCTTTATCCATTTGCGTGTTGCAATGGAAAGGCCAGCGCGTGCGTTTCTAGGTGCAAAACCTATCGCGCACATGTGACTTCACCCTCAAACTTGAGATGGAAATATAGGGAGTGCGGATAGGAGCACGCTTCTATCGCGGTTCTATTGCACACACCAGTGTCATGCCTAATAACGCACGATTCGCATTCCGCACTGACGTGCACGCATTTACGCGATAGATTTGATTGTCGCAACAATCATGCGTAATGCATGAAAATGTGGCATCGGCAACAGTCCGCAACGCACGTTCACAACATCTGAGATCTTGGAAGTAGCCACATACATTGATTGCGGATCAGGTGCCCTGTGTAGATAGGGCACACACATTTCGCTCAGTGTTCTAAGCCTGTATGACACGAATTTGACGCAATCGAGTGCAGATTGAACGCTGGCGTTACGTTCACTACGATGTGGACATCGGGTCCCATGGACTCGAACTCAGGGCCCCAGCCATGGGGCTCGGATTCGGCGCAGACTCAGACTGGCTGGACTCGGACTCAATTGAACCCCAGTGTACTCTGACATTCAACAAAACTACAACATACATCTATCTCCCATACTGGCAATACTAATAGTTTGAATGATCACCAGATACCATGATTGTTTACATGCCTGCAATTGCTTCTAAAATATTATAAATATGCTGACAAATCTTACTAAATCAGAATGACATGATATTAACTAGTTCAATGCACAATTCTCCACTAAATTTGAATGCTCATATCAGAAAAAGAATATAATTGAGAACTTGAATAGATGCGGTATGTTATTGTTTACATACAATCAATGCATGAGCAGCATGAAAGTAGGGCGTTTACAACGCTCAGATACTTTGCGGAAAAGCGTGGGAAGATCGTACTCGCGTGGAGTTTTTTATAGCTATTAAGAGCCACGCGCTCTCTTTAGCAGTCTTAATTGATAATGCGCATGCGCATAACAAAATTGTGTTGGGCCTGTCAAGAAGTGGTCGCTGTGGACCGAATTGCTGAGATTAATGACTTCATCCGCCCCTGCTCTTTTGTCCACATTTGACCTTTGACCCATGTCACATGACCCACTTTGTATCTCACCCACCGCCTACTTGAGATTACATCTATGTTGCGACGATGGCTTCCACACTTGCTTAGTTTCCGACATATATCGCGTGGACGCACACACACACGGACGGCTACCATTTCTATAGTCCACCTTACAAATAAATTAATATGGGTGGAGGTAATGTAGAAATTGTCCGCTGGTGTAGTTTTGGAAGGAGGACACCCAACCTGGGTTAGTTGGGACATGGCCACTCTTGGTGTAGATTAGAAAGGACTGTGTTAGTTGGGAAGGACCTCTGTGACAGCGGGGAAGGGCTCCCAGACAGTTGTGGAAGGGGTCTCGGGATAGTTAGAAATGAAGAAAGACCTTGGGACTTTGGGCAATCTAGTAAAAGGGTCTCTTTTTCTCATTTGAGAAGGATACTGAAAAGACCTGTTATACTGGACACTAAAAAAAACTTTTTTATACTTGGCATAGTATTCAAAACACTGAATTTAAATGGATGCATTGAAAACACAAAAATCATACATTTATGGCAAATTATGCCAATGTGCACTTCATTTAAATGCTTATCACTTTTTTGTATCGTTTAAGTGTGTTTATTATTAACTATAAACTGACTTGGTTAGAACATAATTAGGCCGTTAAACTTTTGTCACACAACGAAATCAGTGTTTTTAATGAGCCGATAACACAATACAGGTCCAATTTTAAATGCAAATTAGCTGTATTATGCAGAAAATTATTAATTAAGAGTCCTTGGTCTCAACAGTTTAATTTTATATTAAGGGTCCACTTGATCATAATTCAAAATAACACTTCAAATCTGATGAAATTAAACTAGTCATTTCTTTTTTTTAATACGATTTTGTGGTTATAAATTCAGCGATTGTCGCAGAAAACAGGAAAAATGTCGCAAAATTTATGTTCAATTAGGCCATAATTATGCAATTATTACTTGATGCAACATTTTATGTAATGATTGAAGTCCCACCTGTACCTATCACTATCTCCTACGCTAGGGCAAAATTCTCTTTTGTTATGGTACAGAATTTGACTTAGGGCAAATTTTTTTCGCCTTAACGTTTTTCACATGTTGCAATTTATTCCGTCAAAGATATGAATATTAAATTTCTGCAAATGACGGATAAGCTCATTCGCTAACAGAAACATGAATGATTATTATCATAATAATAAAGGCTCTTATGACAGCGTTCAAGCTTTGACTACGTTTGGTGGACAGAATAGTGGAAACTTAAAGGGAAGATATTCTGACTTAAATAAACCATTTTCTAGGGTGAAATTTTGTGTAGAACTGATCTGAAATAAAAAATGGCATAATTAGTAACTTGAAAATTTTTTCCCATAGCACTGTACAGGTATATTTCTGCCGAGCTCAAATTTGAGCAAAAATCGGTCCCGCAAAAAAAATAAGTCCTTCAAACTGGGACTCTCAGGCTAAACAAATATAATTGCTCTAAGATGAGGTGCTTGGCTATAGCAAGTTATATTGTTTAGTCCTTAATCCTCACATTTTTAAGGACTTATTTTTTTTGCAAGGCCTGTTAGTTTGTTTCACACCCTCCGAAACGTAGCGGGTGCGGTAACAGATTACTACTTTATTTTTTTTATTACATTACAACTTATTCAAGTTTTATTTAACTATTTAGCTATTGAAACTCTGAACAAAAGACACAAGAGGCATCACCATAGCTCATACCATGAGAGTTAGGCTTTTTCAATCACAAATGGTCTGAAATTTCCCCCCATTTTTCCGCAATCAATGGTCGCACCCTGACCGGCCGACTTTCTAACCGGTTACAAAATACAGAAATAAACTGATCGCCTTTCATCATTTGAATTTACAAATGTCCCCCTGTCCATGATTAGCAAAAGAATTAGTCCTATTAGGTAAATTTTTTCATGTTCATACCTCATGAAATTAGCACTTCAAAATGTATTGTCACACGAAACCGGTCATTTTTGGCTAAAATTGGCCAAACAACGGAATTTTTCGCAAATCAGTGAAATATGGGGTTTTCAGATGCCACAATCTGAAATATTGACATTTTACCCTTAGAAAAAAAAAAAAAAAAAAAAAAAAAAAAAAAAAAAAAATTAAAAAAAAAAAAAAAAAAAAATGATAAACAAAAAAAAAAAAAAAAAAAAAAAAAAAAAAAACTTTAAGTAATCAAGATTTTGACTGTTTCACCCCCTACTATGTTTTTCACACCCGTGTCCGCTAACGTAAGTCAAAGCTTGAACGCTGTCTTATAGACTAATGAATTATTAACATTTTCGCCTTATGGACCTATCAGGAAATATATATATATATATATATATTATATATAATATATATCTATATATTGATTATTTTTATATTATTATACTCTATATATTATATATCTATAATATTTATTTTTTTATTATTTTGGCTAAAATGTAATTGGTAAAATGCACTGTTTTACTTGCTCTGAAACTTTGAACATTATTGCAATGATACACCAGCAAAACTCAGACCTGCACTTCCTGTTATGTCTTAATGGTGACATTGGACCACTTCCCGTGTTAGCAAGCTGTGTATTACAATTGAACTATTTGAACTGCAACGTGATAATCAGTAAGCCTTGGACACGTGACTGTTTCAGATAAGGACTTTGATTCTCTTCACAAGGTTTGAGCATTAATGTTTTGACTGTGTATAACTTGAAACTTGTTTGGCAGATTTGTACTTGGAGTGCCATGTTTTCAACGGCACGCACATGCTTGGACGCGCTCTTGGGGCTTTTCTTTTTAATCTACTTTCACTTGATGCCACTGCCAACTTTGCTATAAAAACAGACAGCATGTAGTACTAACTCGGGAATTCCCGCGATATATGGACTGCATCAATATTGACACTCGCCAACTTGTGACTTTGTATTCCAGAAATAGAGCGGAGTTTTCTCGTAGCTGCTGTGCATGTAATAATAACTGTTAAATATTATCTCAGCGCATAACAAATGTACATTAGAAGTTCTATTAAGAGCAATACCCATCTTCTGTATTTATAGTGAAATTATGCTACTTTGCTCAGTGGCCATTATGAGGACCTTTCACTTCGATCATGTGCATGTACACGTCTGAACTGTTTTTACTACTAGGCGGGAACTTTGAACTAGCGTATTATGAGGACACGTTCGCTTCGATTATGTGCATGTACAGTGACTTTGGTGTACTACTGACACTTTGGACTCATAGTTGAGCTAAAATTAGCGACTCTATAGAACATATGAGTATGCAAATGGTTTGCTTTATTGAGAGATTGGTTTACTTGTGTTAAATTTGAAAATGGTTCTTGAAAGATTACAAATCTTTAAAAAGAGGAGGGGCATGTTATGTCTGGTATACTCCATCAATGGTATTTCCGTTAAATTTACATATCTATGCCCCGCTAGTAATTTTGATCTCAATCCCAGCTTTGCACGATTGTGATTGGATAGTTCTGGAGCATTTCCTTTTACTCTAATTTATCTATTAATTTTGATCGCCAATCCAGCTTTGCGCGATTGTGATTGGCTAGTTTTGGAAGGCGGGAGCAAATTGCGCGCTTTGATAACTTTCTTAGGTTTTCTTGAGTAAAATCTTCAGATTGGTTCTAGCTATGAAGAAAGAAACATACTATACCACCTCCGGTCCGTGATTCCGAGATATTACGTTTGATTTCAGCACTATAGAGTTGTATTAAACATATTTATATTGTTAATAATATACATCAAGTCTGTGTGAAGTCAATTTATTGGAGTGTTTCTCCGTATTTTATGAAGTTTGGGAGAGTACGGCATAAGGCCCGAGTCATCTCAAAGCTATCTGACGTGGACGGCAGCTAATGACTTCTAAATTTCAAAAGTGGCTCGAGAAGGGAAGAACTTGAGGCAAACCCAGCAGATTTTAGTTCATTCAATACCTTCTTGACCCCGACAGGCAGTTCCATGGTAACAGGACATTCAGACATTGTTTTTGGACTTTCAAACTGGTGCAAAATGAAAGGATTTTATTGAAATATCAAATATACTCCATAATTATATGCATGCTACTACAATCTTGTTCATAATTGTTGGAACACTTTGTGCAGATTTGGTTCCCGCCCCTCAATTCAATGTTGCACGAGCATAACACATTTGGTCAATCTGGGAGGGGACGGGGAGGGGGAAAGAAAGTTATAGTTACAATGCGTTTCAAGCCTAATCTCTTGCATAGCTGTCATTATTAACAAGTGTTCCAAGGACTTATAAATAAGATTGTATCCAAAGGTAGAAAAAATCATGTACAAATTTCACAAAAACGCTCATAACTCAAGAACGGTTTAAGAACACAATTTTTACAGGAAATGAAGATGACCTTAAAATCTTTATCATATTACACAAAGGATAAAATCGAATGCTTCTATTGTGAATTTTACACATTCAGTTGAAATTTTAAAAAAAAATAATAAATAAAATACACAAAAGGTTTTAAGTTAAAAGTACAACAAAAGAAGCAGGGGCAAGGAACCCATGAATAAGTATGAGGGGCCTTACAAAGATATGACCGAAAGCACACTACCGTGCATTCCACACAAACATACAGACACATACACAACACACACATATGCATACGCATACACACACACACTTGCCCACACGCACACATACACACGCACACACACAATCACCTACACACACCTAAAACAGACTGTCATACATACACGTTTGTACAACGAAAACTACTGAATAAAACATGACCAAGAGCACACCACCGAACATTCCCCCCACACACACATGCACAGACACACACACACACACCCTCACATATGCATGCACACGCTCATGCCCACAAACACACACATACCCACGCACAAAATAAATGTATGTACACACGTGTCGGTGTGTGTTGGCGTGTAGGTGTGTATATATGTGCTTAAGTCTTATTATAATGCTCATTGTTTTTTTTAGTGTAAACATTTTTTTAAATATAGTTTCCTTTTGAAAAGTGATGAAATTTTTAAAATCATCTGAATAAATATATGAAATGCACAGAAATATGATTTACAAGACTGTTATGGTATGGTTTGAGTGATGATACCATCTTTTCTCCTGAAAAAATGTTCTTCTTAACGTAAAGCGTTTTTGAATTATGAGCGTTTTTGTAAAATCTGTACATGAGTTTTTGGCCGTTCGAATACAATCTTGTTCATAATTGTTGGAACCATTTGTGCAGATTTGCCCCCACTCATTCAATGTGCATGAGCACGACCATACAGTGGCAAACTCGTGTACATATTGCTTATTCAAACACGGGACTGTGAGGGGAGGGGAAGAAGGAAGAAGGTATAGTTACAATACGTTTCAAGCCGTATCTCTGCATAAGCTGCCAATATAACAAGTGTTCCAAGGACTTATGAACAAGATTTGTTAACACAGTTTCAGCTACTTTTTAACCCAAAACACTTTTTGTTAACAAATTTGATATTAATGAGCTTGGTAAGGGAAGGGACACCCATATCGTTCTTCCGTTACCAAGCTCATTAATATGAAGTCTCACCCCGTCCGACCAAGGGATATATGTCCTGTTGCACAAAGCCACAAATGAATATGATCTAAGGCTTTTAGTTAATTTCGTACTGCCCGAGAGTAGTCCCATGCTCGATTATAATCCCAACCCTAAGTTTTAGGAAAATTTCAGAAAAAGAATCCAGAAAATTCTAAAGATCCGTTTTTTATCCCAGGCCAAAAAATTGGCCTACACTGACTGCAAAAATTCGGAAACCTATCTTCTTCAAAACAACAAACCTTTTAGCCTTGAATTCCAATGATATGCATTTCCAATACACTGAATACGAAATTCCATATTTATCGCATAATCATCTCAAGAATGTTTCTAATGACGGCTGGAACCCTTAAAGTTAGTGAAAAACATTACATACGGTATAGAACAAAGCAGAAGACAAGGTTTCTGGGTCAACACTCTGCAAGGCTTTATACTTCACTAGACGTGATCTACAAGAATTTTTTTCATCTTTTTCCATATTTCAGTATAACAATAATAACATGTCATAAAAAAATTATTCACGTGTCATAAATTCATTCATAAATAGTTTTTTGGGTGGATTGTTTTCTGAAACGAAAAGAATAAATTGAAACAGGCCGTGTGTAGGGTCAGAGGGGCATTTGGCAGCAAACCAAATATGGCCGCCGCCAAAAACACTGATGGCAAATTGGTTAAGTTTTCGCGACTATTTTGGTTCGTTTTTTTGCGGCTTTTGACTAAAAAAAAATCACTAAAGTTACATTATGGTCATGGTTAGTTACATGACGAACGCTGAAATCTACTTCAGACTGAGGGTGGAAACTACGTACTATCGAAAAACAGCATTTTTTCAACTTTCTGAGTCTTCAAAATTCGGAAGTCATGAAGTGGCTGTACAGTGTATGTGGCGAGTAGGCAAGACATTTTCAACTCCGGCTTCGGGCAAGATTCGGGCATTATCCCACCCCCAAATTTCAAGGTATTTTCAGCTTAAAAAAGGGTGGGACTATACTCGGGTCATTACGGTACTTGTAAGTTCATCCTTTGCGGTCATTTTAGTGAAAACAGGTGCCACCTTCAGGAAGGTCAGGGTGTCCCGTCAAAGTCAGAAAGGTTGGGAGTAGTTGCCACCTTCCTATACTTAACTGTGTAAAATGGTACTTTATGTTACGTATGATGCTACTGTAAGTAAATACAATATTTTTTTTTCTTATTTTTTTAGAGTAATAACATGTGTATGCTTACTTTGGCACCCATCATTGCCAAATAAATACCAATTTTGCTTGCATGAATGGCAAAAAGGTCGAAAAGCCCTTGATTTTGGCAATTTGCATAAAAGTTTGCTTAAAAATAAGCTCTCAGTTTTGACGTCACTATGATGTCAAATTGGGTATTTATTAATCTTTCCCTAGAGATGGCCAGCACGCACAAGTGTTGAAAAAAAAACCCCAATTGCGCTTGGCCGGATTCGAACCGGCGACCTCCGTATTACTAGTGATGGCGCTCTAACCAACTGAGCCAAGACAGGGTTGGTAGAGGAGCGATAGATATCATCTATAGGTATTAGCTTCGAAAGGTGTCCATTGCTTTCCTAGCGGATAGCATCAGAACGGTATATTTACATATACAATTTATATTTGTTTTGAAATTTTAACTACTTAGTTCTCCAGGTAGACAAGGATGGGTATTTATTAATCTTTTCCCTGGAGATGGCCAGCGCACACAAGTGTTGAAAAAAACCCATATGCACTTGGCCGGATTCGAACCGGCGACCTCCGTATTACTAGTGACGGCGCTCTAACCAACTGAGCCACAAGACTGGGTTGGTAGAGGAGCGATAGATATCATCTATAGGTGTTAGCTTTGAAAGGTGTCCATCGCTTTCCTAGTGGATAGCATCAGAACGGTATATTTACATATACAATTTATATGATGTCAAATTGTTAAAACTTGATATGTTTGTACTTGATTTGAAGAAAGGACATATTAAGCCACACACTGTTGTTTGTTGCTTAATTACAAAAATATCAGGGGGACCTTGGTCGTGAACGTAGTAGAAAACCCCTTGGTTGGACGAGGGTTAATAATGAAAAGTGTTTTGTTGAAAAAAAGTGGCTAAAATTGAGTAGCATGCATTGAATTTTGGAGTATATTTGACATTGTAATAAAATCCTTTTGTTTTGCAGTGGTTTAAAGTCCAAAAATGGAGTCTGAATGTCTTTCCATTGACATGGAACTGCCCAGCTGCAAAGCATAAATAGATTTCATGTGAATAGGCAGCAAGTGAAACACTCCCATAAAATCCTGAGATACATCATGACATCAATCTCTCTCTGAACTGGAGTGTGAACCAAGTGTAAATCAATATGTAAATATATCCAGTAAAATCCAGTAAATTGGTAGTACTCACTTGAAATATTTTAGTCAGGAAACTTGTTCACTTGATCATGCATGGCTGTGAAGAGTGGCATTAATGTCTGGCAACCTTTGAGTTTGTGATGCAACCTCGCAGGCTGCCATTTTTGAATGATCTGGTAACAGATTCTGTCCAACTTGTAAGGCCCCTCATACTTATTCATGGGTTCCTTGCCCCTGCTTCTTATCCAAATTGTTTCTTCAAGCCAACACATTTTTTTCTGCCTCCTGGTCAGTGATTTTGGCTTTCTCCCAATTTACGATATGAGTGGTAGCTGTCAATTCTTTAGTTTTATAGTGAGATTTACATTCTTCTGAAGATAAAGTTTTTCCTTTGTGATTCAGTGAAAATTTTGTTACTTCTTGTTTCTGCTTCTGTGTTCTGAAAGTCCTGTTTTAAACGTGACTTGTCTCCCTGTAAGATTTTGAGCAGTTGCAGCAAAGGATTTCATCAATGTAATTTGCAGTTTGTAATGGCACAGTGCAATTTACCCATAAGAAAAATATTTTGTACCGTGCATGTACAATCGTTGACCTATGATGCATTTGACGTCATCGCACCAGAGTCATTGACAAAAATTGCCAGAGCTTTTCAATCAACCTGCAGGACCCATTTTACAGAAATGGAGAGCTGGTAACTACAAGAGTGGCATTGAAGAACAAAATGACAAATACAATTTTGATTGCAATCACCATTAATTTCCCAACTTCTTGCAGCTGAACTTAGACTGGATTAAAAAGCTGCTTTAAAGGGACCGTCACATTCTCATTTTTAGTTTTTGTAATGGCACAGTCAATTTACCCATAGAAAAATATTTTGTACGTGCATGTCCACTCGTTGACCTATGATGCATTTGACGTCATCGCACGCAACAGAAGTCATTGACAAAAATTTGCCATAGCTTTTTCAACAACCTGCAGGACCCATTTTCCCGAATGGAGAGCTGGTAACTACAAGGGACAAAGTGGCATTAAAGACACAAAATGGGACAAATATCATTTTGTATTGCAATCAAATTAAAATTGCCTCAAACTTCTTGCAGAACTTATACTGGATTAAAAAGCTGCATTTAAAGGGACATAACATGCTCATTTTTAGTTTACACGTGATAAAATTATGTTGAAACGATTCTCAACATTGATTATATTACAATAAATTAGCTAATTAGAAGACAAAAAAGAAATTGGGATCTGATGGGCGCATCCATGTTACCAATAATCTCACGGCCGTCCTGCTGCCATTGCTACATCATGTCTATAGTTTGTCCCATGATGATTGTCAAAACAAAGTAATATTTACTTTTAAGTATGTCTAATACGCTCGTAGGTTTGTGCCTTTGAATTGATGCACATTTGCAGTGATTATATTCCAATAAAGAAATAACTACTTCACAAATTGACCTCAATACAAATAACCAGTAGGTCTCCTTACTTCGGATGTAAAGATTTTACCATGTTACGCAAAATTATAAACGAGTTGGGTTGCAATTTGCTTGGCACAGTTCAGTAGCTTTCATTCACCAATGTATTTAGACAAGGCGGTTCTCGAACCACAAGTGTCGCCTGGTTGCGCGATCACTTGATTTATAATAAAAATTTTGCATTGATGATAAGAGAGCAAAAGCACTGGAGAGAAGTGTTATGTTTGTAGCCTGAAGTGCATTTCACAAAGGGGAAAACAAGAAAAGGTTAACTGAAATATCTCAAAATATGCAAATTAGCAAATTAAAATGCATAAATATGCAATGAATGCAGCTGAAATCAACACATGATATTGTGGCACCTCACTCTATCACCCTACCAAATTTGAAGTAAATCAGGCATAGCGAAGCATTTTTAACCAAAATGTCTGAAAAATATGCAAATAAGCTAATTAAAATTCATGAATATGCAAATGATCATGCAAATAAAGCAGCCAAAAGCTACACACACCTCGCTCTACCACCCTACCAAGTTTGAAGTAAATCGAGCATAGCGTTTAGCCAGCTGAGCATTTTATAAAAGGTTAATCGAATGTCTGAAAAATATGCAAATAACCTAATTAGAATTCATGAATATGCAAATAATGCAGCCAAAAGCTACACATGATACTGTGGCACCTTACTCTATCACCCTATCAAGTGGGAGAGCGTGGCCTAGCGGTTAGGGTGCTTGCCTCTGGCGCAAATTTACCATCAAAATTCCCGGGTTCGAATCCCGGTGGGGTCCTGGCACTTGCTGGGATTTATTCGAGTACTATCAATTCTGGATTTGATCTGTATACCAGGTATTGATTAAATACAGAATACCGCTCTCCTCCATGGTTCACTTGGATTGGGCAAATGGATCATGAAAGCACCCCGTCCTTCGGAGGGGACGTTAAGCCGTCGGTCCCGTGTACAGAGAGTCACACTGTACATGTACATCGCAGTCAGTGTCGAATAAGAGTAGGGTGTAAACCCCTGACTGTTCCCAATCCGCCCCAGCCTCAAATAGCGGGCCATGTTAGGAGCGTCCGTATCATGGATACACGCGGCCCCGGATCAGCACACTAGCTGAACAAATCCTGACACCACCACAAAGCCATTACCAATGACTTGTGGATACGAACAAACAAAACAAAAAGTTAGAAATTGGGCATAGCATTTAGCCAGCAAAGCATTTTTTAAAAGGTGAACCAAAATGTCTGAAAAATATGCAAATAAGCTAATTAAAATTCATGAATATGCAAATAATGCAGCCAAAAGCTACACATGACATTGTGGCACCTTACTCTATCACCCTATCAAGTTAGAAGTAAATCGGGCATAGCGTTTAGCCAGCAGAGCATTTTAAAAAAGGTTAACCGAGTCATACGGACGGACGGACGGACACACAGAATTTGGACTAGTATGTGCCTCCATGAACATTCGTTCAGGCGACACAAAAATACACCCCCTAGTTTTTGGGTATGATATATGACACCCAGATCACACAAGGTAAGTTCATGTCAATGAATGTACAAGTACAACCCACTGAACTGTGTCCTTGGTGGATGAGCGTATTGTAATGCAGAGTGAGTTATATTAAGAAAGTGATGGAATTTCATGATTGACATGGTAGACTGGTATGTTTTCTCAAACTAAGTGGCATTTGGACAGTGAATTTGAGGCAATTTCGTCAGTGCTCATCAATTTCACATCGGTTTGCCCATTACTAGCTTTAGTGACTATAGAGAATCTTGTGTTGCCGTTATGAAGTGCAGTGAGTTTGGTGATTCGTAACTAAAAAATTTTCTGGTCATCATATCGTCGCCCACATCACATAATACCGAACGAAATGCCGTTTTCGAGAATCGCCATTGAAATATATCTCCCGGGCGATTTCATGTGTTGTTCTAGGATTTTAAACATGTACAATTTACTTTTTAATTTTGCATTATGAAGACAAAACCATTCTGAATGTTTCAGTTTTTAACATTGCTGCATTTTGAAAGTGCAATTGTATTCCGGATATAATCGACAATTCAATAATGTATGTGAAACACAAAAAAGTCTACTTGCACAAATACCAAGCTAATTTCCCCGTTAATATTTCATGCGTTCAATAGATCTGATTGAAATAGCGTCATGTTCACGCGCGAGACAGATACGACGCATATAGATCTGTATTGAAACGTAAACAGCTTTGTTTTACGAACAGCGTTATATACGCCTATTGAAATTACGACAGTGTGTGAAATCGCGATGTGCAGTTTTGAGCTTTTTCTGGATCAACAATTCTTAATTCTCACTAATAGTTTCACTAATTATGTAACTTTGGTGTGCATGTATAAACCCCCCCATAACATTATAAGTAAATACTGCAAATATCTCAAAAAGGAAAAAGGTACGCTAAGACAGTATGTGATCATGTGGGGCGACACTATGTTCAAAACATATGGTTATTTGGTGATTTGTCTTGTACTAACTATTGGTCCCTTGGGGCACTTCTCACTGACAAGGGGGTATCATCGTGTCCAAGGATTCACGTAAAAGGGTAGTTTTTTCAGGATCAGGCACGTTACGTCGTAACGTGAAAAGGGTCTAAAATCACTAAAAATCAAGAAAAAGGGATTATAATTTTCTAATGAAGGACTTACGCATTGATACTCCTTTTGTGGGATTGCCTGATATGTCACTACCCAAAATTGTTCGATATCACTTACCCCATGAAACTGACAATGTTTGTAGCAATAAAAAACTCACTATTTTATTTAATGTTCAGTCAATCTAGGTTTATAATCTTTCCTTAACATACTTGGACATAATTTTTGTGCATAATTGCGCGGATTCTGCAATTTCAGGGAAAATCCGATTTAATATATATCCGCAAATGCGGAAATAAGTGGCGAAAATAACGGTCTCTATTGTCTAAATGCGAATCCTCCGGATCCTATAGACCAAGAGAAAATGTCTTGAAAAACAATACCCCATGCAAGGTTCCCGCGACCCCCCCCCCTGCGCTTACGAACTCTCCATGAACACCTTTAATTTTATTATTAGTTCAATAAAAACCTTACAGCATAAACTATATTTTTACTGTTTTCTGTCGACCTCCTATGGCCTAATGCTTTTAAAGTTAACCACTTCACAAATATCAATTTTGGTGTTTACCAATTTGCATGAGAAAAATGTGTTTTTGTGAAGCAAACATTGCTTGGTAGCTTCCCCGCTTCACGCGAGAGAGAGAGGCACTCCCTCCTGTGCCACTTTGAATTCTCTGTGACACTTCAAACCCATCTGTTTTACTTTTTATAAGCCCATTTATCATACCTCTATTTTGTTGCTATAGTGAATCACTTACAAATTTCTAATTATTTCTATCAAATTCGCATTAAAATGTGCGTTTGGAAAGTGAAGATTGCAAGCGTGCCGCCGTCCTGAGAATTGTTGGATACGCCCCTGGCATTTCCCTTTTTAAATACCTTTCCTCGGATATATCCTGGCTGAAAAAATTAACTTTCCCCTTTTTTTTTCTGAATTACACCAAGCTCAGACAAGCCTCTCTGGTGTGCAAAAATACACTGGAAGAATATGGTTTGGGTTTTTTACGTATAAAGGGGTAATAATTGCATCAATTACTTGCTTAGGGTAGGGAGAAAGACAAATATTTGTTTAGGGTATGCAAAATTGCGCTACTGATACTTGTTTAGGGGCGCAAATTCCATCAAGTACTTGTTTAGGGTAGCTAATTGCGCTGCTGATACGTGTTTAGGGGTGAAAATTCAAGCTTTGAAAATACGGTATTTAGGGTGCTTTTTGTGATTGCTTGGACACGGATGATACCCCTTGTCATTGAGAAGTGGCCCCCCCCGGGACTTTGGTGTGATATTGTTGTATTTCCTATGTGAGAGTTTTAAATGTGAAAGAAACATGCTCAAAGTTGCCATTTTTTCCATAGACTACTGTGTAAGTGAGTTAGTGGTGTGTAAACTGGAGGTCAGGTCACTTTTTCAGTTAGGTGTTGGGTGTTCCCTGTAAGAATACGGTTAATATTGGTATGTCAGATCAAAATAAATGTCAACCTTTTTTTATATTCTTACATATTTTTTATACTTAAAGGTGCTTGTTCCGATTTATGTCTATTGTGTTCTCTACTTGATATGAGAGCCTGGCACTTGCACATACGCCCCATCAAGTACCGTGGGAAACAAACTTGCGGTTTTGATGGTAGAAGCAATAATGCATATTGTAAAGCCCTATTCAATACTGTGCTATATTGATGGTTCACACCACTAAAACGTCATTTCTTGTTTTTTGTTTATATCTTGGAATAAAAAAATGGATTTGAGGCTCAAATTTCAGGACAATTAATGAGAAAAATACAGCCTTTCATCTGATATCAAAATCGATACTAACTTCCGTGTAAATCGGGGGGGGGGGGGGGTGGGGGGGGGGGGGGGGGGGGGGGGGGGGGTCCCAAGACGATCGGAACCCGCACCTTTAATAATTGATAAAACAATGACTTTCAACCAACCAGATCTCACCATTTGTCTCAGTTTTGTTTAGGGTACATTTAGAAACCATCCACAATAAAAACAGTCATTTGGAGAGGGCCTGACCTTGCCCTCTTATTATTCTCATATATTTACCCGTGTGGATCCTTATGAAATAAACAGTATTTTCAACACAAAACTCAATGACAATATCATATATTTATTCTTCATTTCAAATTCGAGTACTATAGCTCTTTGTGTTCGGCTCACAAAACTAATAATGATATCTTAAAAAAACACTAAATTTTAAACATAGAATAGAAATTTTACAAAAAAAATCAAAAACAACATCTTTTTCACACGTAAAATGGAAAAAGGAACACTTTTTTTACTTTCAAAATTTAATTCGTCCCTATTGGCTTCTCACCCCACACTACATATTAAAGAGTTCCCTTGTAATTAGTGAACTATATATTATTCAGTATCTCATTCCTAGCATACATTATTAATCACATTATACCCTTCCATCTAAATCATGTCTTAATACCAATGGACAACAAAACCATAAAAATGACCCATCTAGAATTTTTGTAGCTTGACCTGTGCCTATCAATAGAAGTGACCTTTAGGCAAGTTGTTTTCAACCGTGAATTAACGACATCAAGTTTTCAGGCATCAGGTATTACTTTTTTACCCACAAGTTAACCATGTGGTAAAGATTACAAGTTTGAAGCCATCAAATGGAATTGGCATTACAGTGCACAGTGCATTGGACTTTTTAGGGGCAGCTGTAGCCGCCCTATTAGCTTGGCTGTGGAAATGTTGTCCAAATTGGGGATTTCTACGTTTAAACATGATTTATGTTGTATAGTCGATGGACCAAATATTTTTGGAAAATACCCCATTTTCTATATTCATTTCTATTGGCAGAAAATTAATCAAGAAGAAGTTTGGCATTTTTCCTAGTGAAATTTAAGGAATATTTCGAAACACTGTAACTTGCACTGTAAAACGCCATTTTTTCCCCAGCATCCTCCGTAGTAGTCGCGTTCTGATGTTGTGTGTTTTGGGTATGTTTATACAGTGTGCGATTCTGTAGCAGTTCTGAGCTTCGGCTTCAGCGATTTTGTTTCATTTAGGGATTTCTAGTATGTGTATGCATGTTTTTCTTGGTAAGAAATGCCTCAAGTAGTTGGGGAAACATTTGCAGACAATTGTGTATTATTTTATTCAATAGAAAGTAACATTTATTTGGTAAATTTAATCGAAGGCGATGTTTTCGTTTATTTTCTATTAATTTAACATTTTACTTAAAACACTGCCGTTGTAGTCATGTTTCCATGTTGTGTGTTTTGGGCAGTATTGTAACTATGGCTATGGATTGGTTGGCATGTTTCTGTGACTGGAGGTCATTATTGGTCGGTAAGGTAGCGACCTTGCGCGTTGACCAGTGTCTATCCCTATGAATGAAGTGAGGTGTGATAATTGGATGGGTTCGCCTATATCTATCGCTATGCGACGAATGGCTGACTAATGATGGGATGATGCCTACGACAACCCCCGTTACACCCATATGATATTGATTATTACCCTTGTTGACCCTCTTATAAGTAAATATATAGTAAGAAACCTCCATTAAAGCCAGACAATCCGTATACAGGGTGAGCAAAAAAAAGTAAACCAAAATGCGCGATTTTTCATGGAAACCCCTCTGTGCTCTTCCTATAGTTTCTTTTGTAGGAAATTAGCTGGTTGTTAGCTTCGTATAAAAATTACGGCATAAAATTGATTAACGCGTTTAAAGTTCCAGCTGAGAAGTGAAAAGTACCAATTGTGAAAGACCGAACAAGTTACACGCTACAGTAATTCAAAGAGTACGCTTGGATTACGTTCAGTTTGGTATTTGCAAGCATATCCTCCATTAATAAACATTTGAAATAAAGTAGGGAAACCAGTGAAGTAACCCAGTATTGTGGGTCAGGGAGGAGGGGAGGAGGGGGGGAAAGGGCGGGATCCCATTCAAAAATCTTTTCCCCCCCTGGCCCCACACAGGAGATCAGGAAAAGTAATAAATAACAATTGACCTAGTATGACCACGTTTATTACCGTGTTCGCTTTGCAAAAAAGTTAGTGATGTCTCAAACAACGGTAATGGTTCCCATCGCCTGGCCCCCTCCCCAAAGGAAATGTTATGGTACAGATGGTTTAAGACGGAAACAATAATAAACCAAAACACCCAAAAATAATATTTAATTGAAACACATATTTAGACGAAGAACAATTGAAGCATTTCTTTTCAACTTGCTTGATTTCCATGTGTAAAAACTGTCCAAAATATAGGGTGGATAACAGTAAATAAAGCATTAGATTTTTTTTTTCCATTTAAATATATATCTGTAACATTTCAAAAATCTTAAGTATTCAGCATTATCATTCAACACATGTCCGCTTAGCATTTGAATTACGGCCCGCCAAAAGAATCAACCAGTTTATTTTGAAGCCCTCACAGCTGGTATTATATGGATATAGTGATGAGGCTCGTGTGGACAGTCAGTGGCAATTTGTTGGGTCAGAAAATGGATACCTTCACAAACCCCCTAATGTCAGCATTTGAATGTCTTGATCGATTTTAAAAATTTTAATATTTTGAAGCTGATTTAAACAGGGACTATCAAACACATGAATAATTGGTAAACTTCGTTAATGTTTCTATTAAAAAATCTCTCATTTGGTTGTACTTTTTTCTGACTCACCCTTGTATCTCTGCAAATTTAAGGCATATTTAAATGTAGACATGAGGAGATTTCCAGAAAAACAGCGCCCCTCAATTTTAATCGAACCCCGGTTTTTACATATTTGGAATATGCTTACCAATGGATTAGATCACACCTGAAGGTGAAGAAGCCGAATACGCCGTCTTATGTAATAGATGATGATCCAGGCGTTCTTGTGCATGACAGGAAGTCAAAGCATGGTTTCCTATGGGGAACGATTACGATAGCAGCGCAAGTTCAAAACAAGGTTTGCGGTTTTCTGTTGCACCTGTTTGTCTAATAAAACCTTAGAAACGTTCTCGGTAGGTGGTCTCAACCAATCCAGGTGAAATTTGAGAGAAATTTGTAATCCTAAAAAATCTCCTCCTGTCACTTTAACCGGTCATATTTCTATGCAAATTTAATTCTTAAAATACGACTTTTGTAGGTTTCACGTTGCACAATGTTGTGTTCTTTGGGCTGTATTATTGTTACATATACAGCGTGCATTCTTTTAGCAGTTTGAATTCAGAGAGCTTCAGATTGTGTCTGTAGTCTCATTTAGACATAATGTTGATTAATTGTTAATTGTGTCGTTGTTATATATGGCGTGGCATTTGATTTTAGAATGAGTAACTATGTCTTGCATCTTGGCAAGCAATGTCTAATGGATTGGTCAACGCATCTCCATGAGGGCAATTTATGCATATTAGCGACCTTGTATATAGTACACCCTGGTACATCCACTGGTCACTATGTTATGCAAATGAGGAATCAAAGTTTCTTCACTGTACTTCTGTCAATACCTGTTGGTGATTTGATTCACTGATATTAACATTTTAACACTTGGGTTTAGTTCACTCCCGTTAGTGACCCATGGACAACAACAAATCAGCTATAAAAACAAATTTTATTATTTGGGATGTAAATTCGGGGCAAATCATTGTTCTCAAAACACGCAATTGAGCAAAATAATAGAAAATGCTCATGAGCGTTGCAAAGAGTTGATGTCTACCCTAGAAGACCTATATTACATATTAATTCAAAACTTGCTCTTGGTGTTGCAAAACGTCATTTGCTCATAGAGTTTGTACAGAAACGGGTTTTGCATTACGTTTGTAACATTCATCTATCTTTTTTACAATATAATTGACCAGAGTATTCATGTTATGGTCATTTATGAAATTATACACACAAACTTTTGTCTAGGTTTCAGCAAAAATATTAAAAATTTTAACAATTGACACCTTAAAGAAGAATTCATTTAATATTGGCACTTGTGGTCAGTGTTCACCTTTGACCTTTTTAGCAAGTCCAAATAAATTCATACATAATAGGTATGTTTATATATGCCAGTACATACATGTACGTAGGTATAGGCCTACACAGGTACAGCTCTATGATACATGATCTGTTCAGTATTTATTGTTCAAAGGTCTCACTAAAGGCTCAGTCACACAGCCGATTGTTTGCTAGAAAACCACTTCCAGTGAAGACTGGTGCCGATGGGCAATTTTTCAAAAATCGTGAGCAGTTTTTTCATTTTCATGTTTAGTTTTGGCAAGATCTGGGACTTAACTGTAATTTTTTCTTTTTTCATGTGTAGTTTTGGCTGGGAGTTTTTTCAAGTTCTGGGACTGTCCTGAACAGTCTTTGTAGTCTTGCATGGTCGGGAGCACATGGTGAATTTGAAAAACCTGCCACAATTTTTTCTCGCAGTCTACAAAATTTGTGGCGGGTTTTTGAATAGGGAAGGTCGGCATGAACTCATGAGCGGTTTGTAAGTGGTAGCCGATGAGTTGGCACGTATCATG